>CAOKZL010004016.1:0-54690 GCA_948472985.1 Iguana delicatissima
GTTATTTTCAACATCGAATAGATTGGAAACACTGCCCTAAATCACTGCTCTGGATAGACTTCTAATGCCTAAAAACTGGTAACTCTCCCCCTTTTTTTTAAGCACAGAAAGCGTCCATCAATGCCAGAATTAACGCAGTAGTTCTAGTTCTGAATGTTAGGTTTCCACAGTTCAAAAAGCCAGTCACTCCCAAAGGCAACGCTGAAACAGCCCACATTTTACATGAGGTGCAGGGAGGAAAGGACAGGGAGAGAGGAAAGATGGCGGCGGCATAAGCAGATGCGTTTTGTTTCATTCCCACCCTCCCTCCCTCCCCTAAAGGGAGCGCGGCTGCTCAGATGCTCTCACTCCCACGTCGCACAGGCGCCCCTTCCTTCCTCCTTTCATCCCTCTGAGGGCTCAGGAGTGGGGTGCGATACCCACTGTAGCCCCTCGACCACACTACACCCGCGACACCCTCTTGGTCTCCCCACCTCCACCCCCCCCCGCTCAGCAGGGAAAGATGGGGAAACGTCCCCACATGTGCCCAGCACACCTCCTTTCCCCTCCTGCCAGCGCGGGGTCTCCTCTCGCCACCTCTGCTGCCCCGCCTGGTAGGGAAAGACGGGGAAACATCCCCACACGTGCCCAGCACACCTCCTCTCACCTCCTGCCAGCACGGGGTCTCAGAAACCACGCTCCCATTGGCTGTGAGGCTGCCTTTTTTCAAAGGGGGCGGGGCGGGATAGAGGAGTGGCGACCCCTGTGAAATGGTCATTCGACCCCCAAAGGGGTCGCAACCCACAGGTTGAGAACCGCTGAATTAGAAGAAGATTGGGAGCCTGTGACAACATATGTAAACAAGAGATGGGGTGTTAAGATAAAAGATAAAAAGTAATAACATAGCAAAATATATATTTTAATTAATAAAACATAGTCTTACCCTGTGACTTGGGGGTCCCGGGAGGGGTGCCCAAATAACCAAACAAAACCTAGCAAGATGGGGAAAATTAGCTGGAGCACTCTCTTAGCTAACGAGAGGCAGGGTAACGCAGCAGGATCTTTTACCCTCTGTCTACAGCGTCAGGTCAGTGAGGAGGCAAATGGTTCAAACAACAATTAAGATTTATTAAACAGTTATTAAAGAAAAGCACAAACACACTCCTAACTAGAAAATGAAAATAGAGTTTCAAGGGGAATGGGTGATACACCACCTGTCCTGCAGTCCTAGGGAAGCCAATTGTAGAAGAGGAAACCCGGCGTGGCGGCCGAGGGGAATCTGCTGAACCGAGTGGCAGCAAGGCAGAATGAAGTCCAAGCAATCCGGTTAGAGTTCCGAATTGCTCTCAGAGTGGGGGATATTTATTGGGGAAAGAACGACCGCAGGCTAGGCTGGTCTTGGGCAAAAACAGCAAATTTTGGGTTGGAGAGAAAGCCTCCGAAAGGTCAGAATTTGCATGATTGAGTTAAAGCCTGAGTTGACAATGGTATGGTCGGTATGTAGATGCAGCTGGGTCGGCGGTAGAGTACCTAGCTCACCAGGGTGTCCTCTCAGGGCAGAGGATCCCTTTGTGGTAGCGTGCATTTGTAATGAAGGTGTTTGTTTTGGGAGGTCCCCTAAAGCAGATCCGGCACTATCTGGCTTGGTTTGGTGGGGGCAGCAAGTAGTAGCCATGCCTAGCTTCGCGCTTGTTCGGCAGGCCTCACAAACACTTGGCTGGTGGCAGAGTAGGGCCGAATTATGATATCAAAATGATATCTTTGGTTCACCAAAGGCCAGGCCGGGACACGGTGGTAACAATAGATATTAATTTTAGAAGAGGGACATATGGATTATGTATGGAGGACAAAAATGTAAACTGAGGCCCTTTCCACACGGGGGACGGGGGAACGGGGCAGCGCACGCAGGGACGGATCTTACCTGAAAATGGGTTGCTCCATCCCTGCAGGGAGCGCGCGTTCGCCGCTCCACATGCTGGCGAGTTTCGGCGGCGTTCAGCGGCTCCCAAAATGGCGGCCGGCAACTTCCGGCGGCGCTCCGCCAATCAGGGCAGCGCGCCAGCCAGAAGCCCGCCCCTGGGCAGCTCTGCAGGGACGCGCTAGCGTGTCCCTGCAGCTTCACACGGGGCGCTGCAACAGGTTAGCGCGCTCGTGTTTCGTAAAAACCACATAAAATGTGGTTTTTAAAAAACGCGCCACGCCACCCCTTGCGGCCGCGCTAGCGCGGTTTGAGATGTGGAACCTCCACTATTCAAACCGCTCTAGCGCGCTCCACGGTGTGGACGACCTCCGGATGAGGTCGCCCTAAGCCGTTTTTTTACCCCGTGTGGAAAGGGCCTGAGTTGAATTACGATTTTAGCCTTTCTTTACACTTAGGAGAAAAAAGTGTTGATAAATAAGATATGTTATGTAAAGAATTACAAGGGAAAGAGTACACTCAAACTATTTGAATATATTTAGAATGAAGTAGTAGGGAGTTTCACACATATATGGAAAAAAAAGCGTGTAAATAGTGTTCTAGATAGATGGCAAAAAGAAGTAGACAACCACTTTTCTTTAAATGTTCTTATTTCTAATTTAATGTTCACATATGGTTTTCTTTCTTGTATTGGATGGACAGATCTGTATGATAAATAGTACTGGATTAGCTTTTTATTTGTTTTTCTTTTACTTTTCTGAGTTCTGATTTTTCCTCAGTTTCTGTGTGTTCTTACTACAATCTTATAAATGTTTTTAATAAAAAGATAAATTTTAAAAAAAAGTGGATATGGGCTTGGCAGCAACTTATAACCAAAGGCACGTAATTCTTAGTGCAGACATGGATGCATTTCCCTTCCAACAATTGGAAGAGTACCTAATGCTGCCCCAGCTGGAATCCAGACTAGAATGCTTGTAGGTACTGCCAATTCCCCGTTTCTGGTGGGTTCATGTTCAGTGCAGGAGCTGCATCATGGACTTCTCCTAAATATCCTAATGATTTTTCTGATGACAAAGAGTTCCTTCTGGCATTTTTCTATGCACATCACACCACCTCTTAGCAGGATGACAGTTCTTGCCTTTTTTTAAAAAAAATAAGTCTATGCTTTGCTATATTAATGCTGTGTCCCAAATCTTGTCATGCAACCTGCTTCCTTCTCCTTAATTTTCCTTTCAGCCCAACAATCTGTTTCTTCTATCAACTGCACAACATATACTGGGCTGATTTCCACATTATTCTTTATTTGTTTGTTACTGGTGCATCACCCATAGCAGACATACCTAAATTATATTTTTGGGTTTTATACTTTCATTCTAGCTTTAAAACCCTATTCCAATGCCAAAGGGAAATGTATAACATCCTCTTCAAACTGTGCATTACACAACCCCAAGATTCCATAGACTCTTCACAGCCAGCCAATCATATGAAGTCTTCTCACCTCACACAGCCAATCGTATGAGGTCTTGGCCAGCCTGATGCAGAAAAGACAAACTCACAAATTTTGACTTTTATATAGTAGATGGTGTTGCCACAAGTTTTCCCTCCTTAAAGCTTCTTTCCTTCCTTCAGCCTTCTTTCTGGCATTGTCTCTCCCACAAGGTAAGAGTCAGTGCTGTTTCATCATCTGATATTTGTTCCCCTGTTCAGGCCCCTGCTGTTGCTTCCTATTTTCCATTGAGCAAACTCAATGGGGAAACTTCTGCCTCAGATTCAGAATGCTCCTCCTCATTGTCAGAGTCTCCAGGGCAGGGCATGACAAACAGACGGGCACGACTCTGTTGTGCCTAGGCCCCAGTAATTGATGAAAGACCCTCCCTCCATCCCAACAGTCACTGCTATGGGCTCAGAGAGAAAGTGTAGGCAGTATATGCTGGTGTTAATCCTCTCCCACGCTGCCATTCCCTTTTCCCGATGTTTTGTGTCTTGTTGAGATTGTAAACCTGTGGGCAGTAAACTGTCAAAACAATTTGAAAGCTGCTCTGGGAGCCTTTTTGGCTGAAAGATTGAATATAAATATTCTAAATAAATAAATGCTGGACCTGCCTCTAGTAAGCACACATAAATTGGGAAGATGACTCTGAGACCATTTCCGCACTACACTCACATAGCATGATTATTCCACTTTCAACATCCTATGGAATCCTGGGGTTTACAGTTTCAGGAGGGGCCAGCCAGATTCCATAGGATGTTGAAAGTGGAATAATCACGCTATAAGAGTGTAGTGCGGAAATGGCCTCAGAGTCACCCACCATTTTAATTATCAGCTACACCTGCAATGTAACATTGCCCCAAGGCACTGAACAGATTTAAAAATGCCCTCCAACTTCAGTGGGCCCTCCCCCACCTGGCAGGTGGCTGAGGAGAGCACTCGACTAACAGAGTGCTGGTCTGCTAGCATGGTGGGGAGTTCTCCAAGAAGAGTCCCAAAAACAGGGACTACTTATAGGGCAGAACGTACCTTGGGGGCAGACTCTTTCCCGGGAAGATCAATGGCCAAAATAGAAGGAAAAGTACTGCTGGACAGTTTTTCTTGTTCAGCAACAAGAAATAGAGTGTCTTAAAAGTTACATTATAGAAACAGCAGACAATTCCCACTTCCATAGGCAAGCAGTACCATATTGCTGAGGCTGAGATCGTTTCCTCACACCTTCTACCCTACCCCGCTCTACTACAATACAATCTCTCTCTCTCTTTTCTTTGTGCAAGAATGGTCTTGTTACTAGTTCCACAGATTGTGACAGATTTGTGTGTAAGGCAACAGATTGGATTCACAAAAGTTTTCTCCTTGTGGCAGAGCAGCAAACACTCCACCCATCCCACAACTGATTGGTTCAAGATGCTTAAAGTCTTTTGATATCTGAGACAGAAAACCCACAAGTACCTCTTCCTTGTAATGTCAGCAAAAATAGAATAATAAATTTAATAACTAACCAGTTATTTACCTTTCATTGCATGTCAAATGTGTTCTCTAAAGTGGCTGTCTCACTTCAACCTAGCAGTTCTTAATTTTGTTTCAGTCATGGAACCTGATCATGAGAATCTGATCAAAGGTGCAGGTCTCATCCCCCTAAAAGGTACATAAATACAATTGTCAAGGAAGAGGATCAAACTCCAAAAAGTAATTTGTTTGATTTTTTAATTTTTTTTAAAAAAATCACATATTAATATGGAAACAAGGTGAAATTGATTTTTCAAATGAATACATATAAAAGTAACATGGATCAGAAATGAACTGATCCATTGTTACCCTGTTTTCTGGGGGTCCCGGGAGGGACACCTAAATGCACTCTCAATTATACAAGTTGGGGAAATTAGCCAAGAGCACAAGCTAGCAATACAAGAGGCAGGATAACGGAGTGAGATCTTTTACCCAGCGTCTACGGGGTCAGGCCAAGTCAAGGAGCACACAGAATTGAAATAATAATTGTGGTTTTTATTAAAATACAGTCAAACAGTGTATGCAACACACTCACGCAGAGAACTAAAGAAATAAGGGCTGGAGTGGGATAGAGGGATTTTTAGAGGAGTTGTTGGTTTGGGTAATACTACAATTGTCCTGAAGCCCAGGTAGTCTGCAGCAGAAGTTCAGAGATATGGAGTCTCAGTACGTGGGACTGAGGGGAAGGCTCGCCAAGCAAAGTGGCAGCAAGGCTGGATGGAAGTTGGGAGCGATCCAAAGAAGCTCACAAAGTCAGGGGTTTTTATAGGGGATAATGTAGCCACAGGCTAGTCCGTACTTGGGGAAAACAATGAGTTTCGGGCTGGAGACAAAGCCTCTGAAAGGTCAGAATTTAGCATGATTGAGTTAAGTCCAAATTGACAATAGAGTAGACAGTATGCAAACGCAGGGTGCTTGACAGGTGAGGATTCTTCTAATCAAGCTGCCTGCTCGGGGCAGGGAGTTCTTTGTAAGTAGCATGCATACCTGATGAGGGTACTTGCCATGAGGTCTCCTGAAGGGGCAATTTGGCTATTTCTGGCCAGCCTGTATTTGTTTTGAATATTCCAGCGATTAGCGACCGAGCCTGTTTGTGTGCTTGTCCGGAGGCCTAACAAGCACATGGGAAGGAATGGGTGAGGAAGGCCGAATTATTGATATCAAAGTGATATCCAAGTGCGGCTTAGGAACTGCAGTAACACCATCTATTTCTCCATTAAAAGAGCCAGTGTGGTTCCATGACAGCACCACATTTGAAGGGCTTTCTTTCAAGTTTCCTTTCTTTTGATTTAAAAAAAGTCAAACAAATTTTCATATTTAAACATGTTTTTCAGCCTATTTTCCTCACAAAATACAAAGTGTATTTTATCAAAAAATATATATAGTAACAAAACTTCTTTCTTGGACAAGTTTTTGTCTATTACAGGTTGAGCATCCCTAACCCAGAAATCCAAAATCCAAAACCCTAAACTTTTTGCTACCAGTTGCCTGCTTCTGCTTTTGAGGCAGTGGCTATGGCGCTCCTGCTCATTTGTTTCTCAGAACCTCAGTCTCTCTCCAGCCTTGCATCTCAAACACGATAGAAGTAGCAAATGAGGAAAAGAGGTCCTTCACCTCTTTGGAGTTAGTGTCTTCACTATTGCCTTCATTGCCATTATAGCTACTGCTAAGATGCTGGCAAGGACTGTGAGATTGGAGCTGAGTTAGGGATAATGTAGGAGAATCATAGAATCTTAAAATAATAGAATTGGAAGAGACCACAGGGCAATCCAGTCCAACCCCCTGCCATGCAGGAACACACATCAAAGCATTCTCAACAGATAACCATCCAGTCTCTGCTTAAAAACCTCCAAAGAAGGAGACTCTACCACACTCCGAGGCAGCATATTCTACTGCCAAACAGCTCTGAACATCAGGAAGTTCTTCCTGAGGTTCAGGTGGAATCTCTTTTCCTGTAGTTTGAATCCATTGCTCCTTGTCCCAGTTTCTGGAGCAGTGGAAAACAAGCCTGTTCCCTTCAAATATTTAAACATGGCTACCATGTCCCCTCTTAACCCTCTCTCTGCAGACTAAACATGCTCAGCTCCCTAAGCTGCTCCTCATAGGGCATGGCTTCAACTTTTTGGTCCTTCAAAATCTCCCCTGGTCTATGTTGCTTAACACTCCTAGGGGTCCACTGTCTTTGTGGTTGTTTGATAATATAAGCCTGTTCTCAGTAGAGTTTGTAACTGAAAAATTAGCTTGCTCCAATTCCATAGCCAAAGGACACCCACCAGCTCCCATACAATTTCCACCACTTGGTTTCCTTAAACACTGGGGACTCAGGGACCAGTCTAAGGGATTTTGCTTGCATTCAGGTAACAACATTTCTGGAACCTCTGCAGTGGAAGGGTCCTTCAATTTTGAGTTAAAAATCAGTAATTTTGCATTGATTCTGTTTTTCCTTAATAAACACAATGTCCTCCTCCAATGAGATTGAGCCCAATTGCTCAAATCCCTCACTAGTGAGCACTATCACAGCACAATTAGAAATATAACCAGGAAAAAAAACCAGTTCCCTTACCTTTTAGGACAGAGTAAAATATATAATAGCTTAATGATTAACTTAATAAAATTCAGTTTGGATGATTCTGACACTTTAAAGTCATGACTCTTGCTCAGCTGTTCCAGTTTGTTGAAGCTTCCTCAATACAAACAACCTCAGCATAGGAGGAAGTGAAACAAAATGGGAATAAAACCCTGAGGATATTTCCCCTATGACATCCAAGTCGATAAATTTAAGTTTTTCTAACAATAAATTAGTGCTATAATAGATAAAAGCAGTTCTAGGAGGAGTGTTAAAAATAACTGATCAGTGCTAAATGTTTTAAAACCAAAAGGATAAAAGCACCACAAAGCTAGTGAAACCATCTATTTCTGGTCCACTGGAAGTCCAGTCCAGCCAATCCCTGATAGCTAACAATTCCAAGTCATGAATGAATGAGGCTGGAAAGAGAGGCGAGGCTGGAGAGAAATGTGAGGATCTGTGAAATGGTGGAAATCCAAGTGTAGTGCTTGGTCCGGCTGGCCCCTCCCTAAACTGCAAACTTCAGGATTCCATCGGATGTTGAAAGTGGAATAATAGGAAAATAACAGTCTAGTGCGGAAATGGCCATAGTGAAGATAATTTTAACTGATTGTGGATATATCGCAATGGACCCAAGACTGTTTGGAGTGAGAGGGAAATATACTGCAGGAAAAGGAATGAAGGAGAGAGAAAAAATGGGGAGGGAGTAATATTGCCTCAGTGACAGAAGGGAAGAGTGAAAATATTCTGATTACATTCTATATGTCCAAAAACAAGATGAACTTTGGGCCTAAGAGAAATTGCATCGTGTCAAAGTAAATGAAAGGGTTCTCTTTAGCTGATTATTATAAATTACCCCAGCTGTCTGCTTTCTTTTTGCATTTGTTTGAGAGTGACTGCATTGCTTGACTTAGAATTATCTAATGGGATGGTAGGGAGCCAGCATTGAGTGTTGGATTACAACTCAGGATACGAGGGTTTGAATCCCCATTTAGCTGTAGAAAACCATTGATCACACTCTCTCAGCCTCAGAGGAAGGCAAAGGCAAACCTCTTTCTGAACAAATCCTGCCAAGAAACCCCCAGTAGGTTCACCTTTAGGGTCACCATAAATCAGAAATTACTTGAAGGCACACAACAGTGGGATGGCATCTCCTTCCAGTATGGTCTTGTTTCTGGAGATGAGAAAGTTAGTGGGAAAGGACTAATGCATTAACTGTTAAAAAGCTAAAAATCTAACCTAATTGCATGTTTTAAAATCAAAGATTTTTAAATTACATTTTTGGAAATTAATTTAATTTTAATTTGGCATTTACATTTTTGGTTATATTGCTGTTGGTGGTGTATGCCTTCAAGTCATTTCCGACTTATGGTGACCCTAAGTGTCAGGTAGGCCTCCATATTTTAGTAATGGGATATGTAGTAGGAGTTAAGTAGCAGCTTGCTTGTAACAAGGTATGAGAACCAGAGACTGTTAAATAAACAAAAGCTAGGAATGCACTGATAAGCATAGCCAGGCTTCACCAAGACTTCAAGGTCTCTTCCGGGTGGGAAGATGTACTCTTTGTATTTTATTTGTATTTATTTATTTATCTATAAAAAGAGAAATAAAAAAAAAGTACATCATTCACAGTAGAAATATTTCCCATTGCCTTTTACATGCATTTCATTAGACAAGCTTATACAGATACCCTTCCAATATCTAAGATATAAAACAAAGTTGCATATATTAAGCAATACTTGAGCATCTATATACAATATCTAGATTATTATTTCCTTTGCCATATCTCAGATATACCTTTTCACGCTTTGTATTTACACCTTTTTTATGAAATTTCATACATTCTCATATTTCTCATATTCTAGTTTGGTACACTTTTCCTTTTGTTTCCATTATTGTCATTACCTCCTCCATATCTTTCTATATTGCAGCTAAATAGAAAATTAGTTATCCTCCATTTAGAGTCTTTTTTTTCCATATGTCTAATTTCTCCACCTTAATGTAATTAATACTGTAGTGTATTTACTACACCCCAACATTTTTGGCTTTTGTTTTTACTTAATAGTTCATAATAATTTATAATAATGATTATTTTATACCATATACCTTCAAACTTTTACATTCCATCTGTCTATAATATACTTAATCACAGGTTCCCAGTCCTTCTCAATTTCTTTGGTTGGTTTACCCTTAATGAAGTGAGAAAATAAATCAAATTCTTTAAATTCCATGATTTTTAGAAACCATTGGTCTAAGTCCAGTATTTCAGGAATCTTCCACATTTTAGCAAAAATTAATCTTGCTGCTGTGATCAAATTCATTAATATCCTGTTGTGTTTCTTGGTGAAATTTTTTGCAAACACGAATGTCATGTTTAATAAAAAGAATTCCAGTAGCATAGGGAATGTAGTTTGAAATATTTCCTTTATGACTTCATATATTTTCTTCCAATATGTTTTTGAAATTTCACAAGACCACCAAAGATGATAATAGGATCCTATTTTCTCCTTACACTTCCAACATTTATTATTACCTGAATGGTAAATTTTATCTATTCGTTCAGGAGTAAGATGATATTTATATATCATCTTCATGAAATTTCCCTTCAAATCTTGTGAGCTTGTGAATTCATTTGTGTCTTTCCAGGTTGCTTCCCAATGCTCCAGCGGAATTTCATGCTGCAAATTTTTAGCCCACTTTATCATTGATTCCTTTATAGTTTCATCTTCCAATTGCTGTGTTAAGAAATATTTATAATATTGAGAAATCTTATATTTGGTTTTGGTAAAGATGATAGTTTCAAATTCATTGTATTTCTTTTGAGTAGCAAATCCTTCCAATTTCAAATCCATTTTAAATCTTTCTTTTAACTGTAGATATGGGAACCAATTTAATTTGATTCCTTGCTGACCAAGCTCTTCGCACATTTTAAACCTGATTTCATTATTGTCCAAGGCTATTAAATTTTCATATCTAATCCAGTCTCTCTTATGGTCTACCCACCTTCCAAAAAAGGCCTCCTGTGGTGAAATCCAAAGTGGTATTTTATTATATGTACGTTTTTTGATTGATAGCCAAATTTTTAACAGTGATTTTCTTAAATAATGGTTACAAAAGTCTTTATCTGTTTTTGCTTTTCCATACCATAGGTAAGCATGGAAGCCAAATCTCTTATCTATGCCTTCAATTTCTAATATTCTTGTATCTTTTAATGTTATCCAATCTTGTAGCCAGGTCATCACGTTAGCTTGGTAATAGATTTTTAGATCAGGTAAATTACATCCTCCTTTCGTTTTCTGTTCTGTTAGTAACTTCCACCTGATCCTTGGTTTTTTGCCTCTCCATATGAATTTAGTCAGTTCTTTTTTCCCTTGTTGGAAGGGCTTTTCATTTATTATTATAGGTAAGTTTTGAAATAAGAAATTGAATTTAGGAAGAATATTCATTTTAATTGCAGCTATTCGACCCATCAACGTCAAATTTACACTTGTCCATTTCTTCAACTCCCTGGCTATTTCTTTCCATGTCTTGTTAAAGTTGTTATCAAACAATTCTTTATTACTATCCGTAAACCAAATCACCAGATATTTGACTGTTCTTTCAATTTTAACTCCCGAGATTTTCATTAAGTCTTCTTTTTCGGATTGTATCATTTTTTAATTAATATACTGGATTTATCATAATTTATTTTTAGGCCCGCTGCCTCGCCAAAATTTTGGAGATCAAATATTAGTTGTTTAGCCCCTTTCACTGGATCCTCTAAAAAGAACACCAGATCATCAGCAAAGGTTCTAAGTTTATATCCTTGATGCTTAATTTTAACTCCTTTTATCTTCCAATCTTCACAAATTTTATTATTTAATACTTCCAGTGTTGCTATAAATAGAAGAAGTGACAGTGGGCAGCCTTGTCTAGTTCCTTTATCAATATTAATTGGGCTTGTTAATTCTCCATTTATAATCAATCTTGCCTTCTGTTCCTTATATATTTCTTCTATCCAGTTCAAGAAATGTTGACCGCAATTCATTCTTTTTAGGGTTTTAGTAATGAAGGATCATCTGACTTTGTCGAAGGCTTTTTCCGCATCAATAAATAAGATAGCCAATTTCTTGTCGTTTCTTTTATCAAAATGCTCTATCATATTTAACAAAATCCTAGTATTATTCCTTAAATGTCAATTGGGTAAAAAGCCATTTTGGTCTAGATGAATTGTTTGTTGTAATATCTTCTTAAATCTTTCAGCCAGTATAGAGGCAAAAATTTTATCATCCGTGTTTAACAGTGAGATGGGTCTATAACTCTTGGGTTGTGCCGGATCTTTACCCTCTTTCAGTATCAAAGTTATACTGGCTTGTCTCCATGATTCTGGTAACCCTTCCTGTCCAATTAAGTTTATTGTCTTCATCAGAGGCTCTAATAGTTCTGATTCGAAAACTTTATAGAACTTGGCCGTGTATCCATCTGGCTCTGCTGCTTTTGCAATCTTTAGTTTCTTAATTGCTTCTGAAATGTCCATAGATGTAATTGGGGCATTTAAGATTTTTTTCTGTTCATCCGAAAGACCAACAATATTTTACTTATCCAAATGCACTCTAGCTTTCCTTTTCTCTGTTTCTACTGTTGTGTCTTGTCCATATAGATGTGTATAATATGTAGAGAAATTTTTTTTTGATCCGTTGTTCATCTGTAATCTCTGTTTGGCCTTTTCTTAATTTAAGTATTCTCCTTTTCTCTCTTTCTTTTCTAAGTTTGTAAGCCAACCATTTTCCTGGTTTGTTTGAATGTTCAAAATGCTTCAGGCGGCAGTATTTCATTTTCCTTTCCACTTCTTCCATATTTGTGGTGGCTATCTGATCTTGCAAAACTTTTATTTCTATCCTCAATTTATGATTTGTGATATCATGCCTGAATACTTTTTCCTTTTCTTTTAACGTGCATAGTAAATTATGTAGATGTTATTCTTTCTTTTTCTATTTTATGGCTCCCATTTTAATCAAATGACTTCTTATCACGGCCTTTCCAGCATCCCAGACTTCTTCATTGGAATATCTTGGTTTGTATTTTCTTCAAAGTACCTTTAGATATTTTCTTTTAAAATTTTGATTTGTTGGTCATCTGCCAAAAGATTGTCATTAAGTCTCCAATTGAATTCCTTATTCCTTCCACAATTATATTGCAAGAGAATTGGATTGTGATCTGACATTACCCTAGGTAGTATCTCCATGTCTTTAACATATGTAGAAGGGTCTTCGATATCAAAAACAAATCTAACCTAGACATGGAGTTGTGATGATCTGACTAGAAAGTATAACCCTTTTCCGCGCCATGTTTGAAGGTCCAGATGTCAATCAGGGCTAGTTCATCCATCATTTTGTAGAAGATCTGTGACAGTCTTCCCTGGTTTTTCTTTATTTGTTTTGTTGAATATCTATCTTCTAATGGACTCAAAATGCCATTCATATCCCCAAAAACTAATATATTTTCTTGATGTTTTTCATTGGTATATTCCATCACTAATTTTTTTATTTTGGAATAGAATCTGTCTTTGTTATCTATTGGAGAATAGATCCCGACATAAAACATTGTTAGACCTTGCATGTTTACTTTTACTCCCAAGTAATGTCCTGCTGGGTCCACGAAGGCTTCATGTGCTTCAAAGTTGTTGCTGACATACATCACAACCCCATGCTTCTTCTTCTCCCACGACGCAGTAAAGCACTGTCCTAATTTGGGATTTTTCAGGTATTTTGTATCTTTGTCGGCTATGTGTGTTTCTTGTAAACAAATAATGTCCAATTTAGCTCTCTCCAAATAATGGAATATATGTCGACGTTTATATTGTGAATTTAGTCCTTTTGTGTTCCATGAAAGTATTTTCAAATTCATTTTACTGTAGTCTTTCACTTAATTATCCTTTCTTCTCTCTCTTTAGTTTTCTTCTTGAGTCTCTGTTTCACTCTCTATCTGGCACTCTCCCTCTTCGTTTTCTATACTTCTTTCAGATTCTTCATATTCCTCTGACTGTTCTGATTCCTCTGGTTGTTGTTCGCCTCCTTCCGCTCTAATGGGGCCTTCTTGGTTTTCTATTCAGGGGAAATTTTCCCATCTTTCTTCTTGTATTTTTTCCCCAATTTTTCAAAATCCTTTTTTAGATTTTCAGCAATTTCTTTTGCTTTTTCTGTACTGTTCACTCTGCATCTTTTTAGCTGGTAGGTAAAGAATATCCCCTCTGTTCTGTTCCACATGTAGCTTACATTGTTTTTTTAACAAAAGTTGTGTTAGGAATCTGTATTCTTGTCTTTTCCTCAACATTTGTGTAGGAATACCTTTATAGATTTTTATTTCTTGAGAGTCTATGATCAGTTTCTCTTGATAGCTTTTTTGCAATATTAGTTCCTTTGTCCTCAGATTTGTGAAACTGATCACAATATCTTGTGTGGTTTATTTCTTTCTTTTGCGACTCAAGAATTCACCCTGAAAATCCTCTCTATACTTGCATGAATTCTATCTTCAGGCAGTTGAACATATTCTGTCAGAGCACTTGTAATTCTGTCATATATATTTTCGGAATCCCTCTCCAATAAACCTCTCAATTTCAAGCAATGTTCTCTATATCTCATTTCTGTTCTATTAAGTCTCATTTCTTCTACTCTCTGTTTCTCTTCAACTTGTTGCAGTGCGTCTTCAACCTTCTCAGTCTTTTCCTGTAAAGTCACCATATCTTCTTTTATTGTAGATACTTCCTTAGAAATTTGGTCCATTTTTTTTGCCCAATCAGTCTATTTTTTTCTTTATTTCTGCTTTTATTTCTGTCCTCGTTTCCTTATGTCTTGTCATATTTCTTGTCTTATTTCTGCTCTTGATTTACGTAATTCTTCCAGGATGAAGTTGGTATCTAGAGAGGCTGAGGTTATATCCACTGAAGCTCTTCTTGTTTGCTGTGTTATTGGTTGGTTCATTATCTGCTTAGTAGTTGCTTTTCTTGTTCCAGAAGCCATTTGAATCTGATAATTTAATTTAATCACTATCACTATCTACTGTTAATATACTGGCTTTATAATAAAAGTTAATGAACCATAGAAAACGTACAGTTAAATAACTTACTCATTAAATTATTATTTAAGAGCACTTTGTTAGATGAACACTCAGTGTCACTGTTGAGCCTATAGAATAATGTTCTAATAGTTTATGTTTTCTGCTATATGTGCAGCTGCAAATTATTCCGTTATCTAAGGCTCAACAGTGTCATGCCTTCAAGGTCATATATTCAAAAACAGCAATTTAGATATGTCAACAATATGCAAGACAATTCTGAAGCCTTAATTACAGCATCAAAATATAGTCTTGTTTCTCACTTATATAATTTTTTAAAAAAAAAATTTAGACAATGTTTTTTATCTCTTATTTTAACTTAACCCGATCTTTAGATTGTATTAACTGTATGGTTAGTCAAATAAGGAATTATTCAAAACAGTATTGTTCAAAGTAGTTGCTAAATACAGACTTAGATGCACAGATTCACTTTCAATGTCCTCTCATTAACTTAGCTTAACTATTTATACTTATTTAACTTGTAGATTTAATTGTGGAGCTCTCCCTATATACTTATATATCTATGTCCGTATAAATATATCCCTTTGTGGATTCTTAACTATATTAATTCTTATGACCTTATATCCGCTTAATTTTACAATATTGCTTATTTTAACAATAGACTATTCACTCCACTGTTCTTTACTGTCAGTCTCTTCTTTCTCTGTCTGCAGTTCCATTTCTCCGTCTCGGTCTTCAAGCTCTTCTCCACTCCTCTGCTTTCTCTTTCTCCCAATGACTTTCTTTTCTTTTCTTTTAAATTTAGTCAATTTTCACTGTTATCTATTGAATGAATTTTTTAAAGAGTCCCATCACCATTTTTTTTTAGCTCCACACCATGCTAAGTTCGGAAATGTAAAGTCAAAAAAAAGAGAGCAGCTCAGTATCCATGACTCAATCCATAAAAAGTCCAACAAATCAAAGGTCAAAATGTTCGCCCAATAAATTTCTCAGTCCTCCTTTCAACTCAGAAGTCCAATGTAAAGACAAGAATTGAAGTCCAACCTTTAGTATTTTGTCTATTCCAACAATTTAGAATGGGGAACAGCCAATCAAAAGAGAAAAAAAAAATCCAACGCAGATGGATCTTTTAGACAAATAGTCTCAACACACGTATAAAGTAAATCTAATAAACCCAATTCAAAAGCCAGCAATACCAGAAGCCTTCAGATCAGCATCTTTTATGAAATATCAACTATTCTTTGGGTCTCTGTCACAATGTATCTGAAAGTCTTTCCTTCATTCAAAACAGCTCACTTCTGTTGTGGAGAAGCCTTCGCCGTTGCTTTTCTTCCCCGCAGTGCATCCAATTTACAATGATGAAATTATTTTCTTAAATCAAGATATTGGCAGTATTAAATTATATATTTTTCTTCAGCTTTGTACTCACATAGTCCTTAAAATGGGTCTTGGCGTTGCTTAGTTCAAGTGTAAAACTTCAAGGGCATAATGAATAGTCATGGAAGTTCTGCGATCCGCTGCCTCTGTCCGCTTGCCTTCCAGTGTTTCCACCCCGGGCTTGTGGGCTAGCGATCCACTGGATCCCCATTGAACCCCCTCTGGACTCCCTTTACCAGGGGAGTGCTTGTTCAGGTTCCTCTAAACTTATGAACTTGCTATGTTGTTCAAATCGCAAGCTGCAAGATCAGGACTGCTGACCAATTTCGAACCTAGAAAAACCGTTCGTGGTGGCAAGCTAGCAACCACATTTCTCCTAGGTGGCCGTCCGTTCCACCATCAGACTGGAAGTAGTCTTTGTATCTTATGTTCTGAATCTTGCTAATTGCCTCCAGTTCACTCACTGAAATCCTGTATGATGTATCATGCTCCTAATAAATAGTGTTTGAGCACTGTTCTATTTGTGTGTGTGAATTCAGTTCATGACACTAAGGCAAATCTACCTTGGGGTTTTCTGGGGTTGAGAGTGAGTGACATGTCCAAGGTCACCCACATGGCTAAGTGTCGAATCGAACCCTGGTCTCCAGGGTTGAAGTCCAGTGTTCAAACCACTACTCCACTGCACTGCGCTGCACAAAAAGTCTTATCAGAATAAAGGTGAAAAAATCCATTGCTTTACTCCTTCTCTGTCCTTCTTGATCTTGTTTTTGAGTCTTGGAGAAAAGGAAACAGCTACATGAATTTTTGAAAAAAACCACTTCTCACCTACCTGCTCAAAACCTCTTCACTTGTTCTCTCCTTCTACATCCCAAATTGTTGTTTCACAGGCTTCAGGGCTGAGGTGACTAAAAAGGTGAACTCTAAGGATGGGCAAGTAGCAGGCAAATGACCTTCAATCTTCTACCAAGAGGCAGAGATGAAGCAACCACCCTTGTTCCAAAAGAGCAAGGAATAATTTAAATTTTGATTGCCATCTTGCACTGTGGTTTATTTACTTATTTAATTAATAACATGGGTGGTAATTTAATTCTGAAGAAATGATAATGCTGAAATGCCAATGTAAGTTTCATTACAAAATACATTTTAGTAAGTTGTCCCTTTTCATAATTCATACCTTCCTATCACTGCTTATTTTATGTAGTTTGAAACATGGATATTTGCTATATAATTGCAGTAGAGATCTTTTTTTTTTACTCTAATCTAGGTCAAGGATTATAAGCCAACATCTGGAGCAGATACAGGGACCCCTGTGCTCCATTTCTGATCACTGCCTTAGGCCCACATTATTTTTTTTATTTATTTGTTCTCCTAAGATTGGGGCTCAAGGTAGCTTGCAACAAGATTAACTAGAAAAGTGCAAAGAAAAGCACAAAAGTAATCATGTTAACACATACTACAATATCAAAATACAATTAAACTACAAGTAGTTTGAAAACACACAAGTGAAGCAATGTTGCAGCCACCAGTTAAAAGTCCTCCCTCAGCAACTTCTTGTTGTGTGCCTTTGAATCATTTCCAATTTATGGTGACCTAAGGTGAAATTATTACAGGATTTTTTGGGGCTGAGATTGTGTGACATGCCCAAGGTCAGCCAGTGGGTTTCCACGGCTGAGCAGGAAATCAAAGCCTGGTCTCCAGAGTCATAAGTCAATACCCAAACCACTGCACCATGGTGGTATGTACTTTATATACCTTTGAATACTATTTCCATATTGCAGGGATGGGACAACTGAATCCTCAAATCCTCGAATCCTGGGCAAAGATTTGAGATTCAGGAATCCAAATCCTGGTGCCAAAATGGTGAATTGAATCTTTCGAATCCACCAACCAAGTTTGTTTGTTTCTTTTCAAAACTGGCACCTAAGGAGCCCAGCAAAAGCCTGATTGGCCAGCGGGCCCCTGGGTGTGCAAAAATCGTGGCATAAAGCTGCCTGTGTGTACCAGAGGCTGCCTGTGGTCACCCAGGCTGTATGCTTGCCTGCTCGTGCTGCAGGCTCGCTCCCTAGGGCTGCCTGCCTGCACCCGCTTGTGCTGACTGACTTCGCCCACTCATGCTGCCTCCCTCTGCAATTATTCTTTTCTTCTTCTTTTGACTTGAGACGAGGGCGTAGGGATTGGGACTGGCCTAGAGGCTGTTGTTGTTTTTTTAAATGCCTTCCTCATTGCACGATTTAAGTGTGGACGTTAGGGTAGAGAATTGAGACTGGACTAGAGGCTGGTGTTGTTCTTTTAAGTGCCTTCCTCGTTACAGGACTTTAGACTTGACTGGCAGGTACAGTCTTCTTGAAATTTCAAGGACAGCTGAAAGATTCCTTTGCATAGCTCCCTTGCAAAGCTCTTTCATACACAATTCTGGGGTCTGTAGTTTTATAAGGCATCACAGCCTTCTCTGCCAAAGTGTGCTGGTGCATGATCAGACTACAAACCCCAGGATGCCATAAGGAGCTATGCAAAGAAAATCCAGTTTTGATCTGGGTTATCTCTGTACTGTAGTATGTGGTGCTGTTTACAAAGGCAAGAAAATGTGGGATTAATAATCCACATTTTCCTGCCAGTGTAGAAAGGACCTTCATGTCATTTTCATTCTGGGGAGATCTTAAGGCAAAACTATGACAATTGTCCTGGCCAGATTTCTTCAGATTTCTTTGCCTAGGCTTTTGCTAAGGCTGAGAGAGTGTGTCTTGCCCAAGATTATCCTTGCTTTTTTGTTTTGTTTTGTAATAGTCAACCCAGGAGATGGCATCATCTCGAGCATCCTCCAACATCTGGAACTACTTCCAAATTATACATAATGAGAATTATGCCCATTGCACTCTGTGTTCTGCAAATATATCCAGAGGGAAAGGCTCACATACTACTTCAGCCATGTGGAAACACATCAGAACGCAACATTCAGCCCAACTTCAAGACCTCAAACTAGGTAGTAAAAGTGCACCCTCCACAGTCACTCCAGCTTCACCCTTAAGCCTTGCTGTGACAATCAAAGCTGAGTCCCAACATGAAGACAGTACTGACACAGATGATACAGCTGTTATTGGGACTCTCACACCAGTTCCTTTAAGTCGTAGTTCAAGTTCAGTAGCTTCCTTCTTTGAAGAACCAAGCCCTTTGGAATCACCCCCACTGAAACAGCATCTTCTTTCCAACAGACTCTGAAAGCATTCGTGTACACCACTCAAAGTTTCAAGCCTGGAGACAGAAGAGCTAAAGCCATCACATGGCTGGTTTCCGAAACGATCTCCAAAGATAACCAGCCATTGTCCATAGTGGAAGATAAAGGCTTCAGAAAGTCGATGAGCCACCTTGAGCCATGGTACAGCATCCCAAGCAAGAAATACTTTGCCCAAAAGGTGATCCCAGAAATATATGAAGAGGAAAAAAGAAACATGGAGAATCTTTTAGAGAACACTGACTTTGTTGCAGTGACAAAGTCCACAAATGATAATTACCTCAGTTTGATAGTTCACTTCATAGATGACAACTTTGAGTACCACCAGTTGTGCTTAGAATCCCTTTGCAGAGGTTTCCCACACAGCATCTGCGATAGAAGCTTTCATCACCACCACTATGAAAGAATAGAATCTCTTGAAGAAAGCTGTGTGTGTCATGAGAGACAATGGGCTGAATATGGTTGCAACTTTGGAACGCAGTACCTTTGACCATTTGCCCTGCCTTGCTCACACTTTTCAGTTAGCTGTCAAAGATGGCTTATTGAACAAGACTGAAATTAAGGGGATCATGTCCACCCACTGGAGTACTGTGGGACATTTCAATCACTCCTCTAAAGCCATGAAAGCGTTACAAGCTTCTCAAGCCAATCTCAGGAGTTTATCTATTTCCTGTAGTAGACAAACATATTAAATTACATTTGTATCTTCTTAAGAACAAGTATTGGGTATGTTTTCCTGAAAGTGAAAACTATCATTTAATTTGTTTTTTATTAAACAAAGATATCACATTCTGCTTCAAAACACTTTTCAGTAGAAGTGCTTTCTTTCCCTTGCTTTTTAAACCATTTTAAAAAAAGGATTCGAAAGATTCAAGATTTGTGAGATTCATGGATTCGCAGAACCTTCCAGGGATTCAGATTAGGGAAATTCTGGATTCGTCCCATCCCTACCATATTTGAAACTCTTTATGTTAGCTCATGCAAATTCTCTTGGGGAGGAGGTAAAGCATTTCTTCTTTTTCGCAGATGTGCAAATGGCCACACACCTTTTAAATCATGCTTCAGCTTCCAGCATGATGTACAGTTGGAGAATGATGGCTTCAGCAGCAAGCAAAGTTGCAACCTCCCCTCTTCCCTCAAACTCCATCAGGCTGTCCAGTCATGCTTTCAAATGAGTAAGAGGAAGCAATAAAAGAAAAACTCTTCAGTCAGGGGGGAGAATTCTCACCTGAATGTTATTTTATTTTACAAACCTAGGATCTAATAAAAAGATATGTTTGATCATCTGCTAACTAAACATTGCAGCTGATCCTTACAGGAAATCAAGGATTCATCATAAAACAAAGCGTGTAATCAAGAGATTAACTTCCAAATCACATGACTCCTCTTTATCTATAAGTCATTGAGAATAATACATGCACATAGTAGGAAATCTTAGAAAAATTGAGTAATCATCTCGAATCTGTTGAGCATTTCTCCATTCTTTTAATAGTACTACTTAGCATTTGTATAGCACTTTCAGGTGTTCACAGCAAGTTACTTGCACTATCTAGGCAAAATAACCACATAAGAAGGAAAAAAAAATGAATATTCCCCATTTTGCAGATGAGTAGATTCAGATTAAAAGAAAGTGGCTTGCCTAAGGCTACCTAATGAATTCAAAAGCTCACAAAATCCAAAACTGAGATCTTCCTGGATTTACTGACTTCAAAATAGATAGATAGATAGATAGATAGATAGATAGATAGATAGATAATTTTAAAACTTAGTAATAAAACAGCCAGCATGGTGTAGTGGTTTGAGGGCTGGACTACAGCTCTAGAGATCAGGGTTCGAATCTCCCACTTGGCCATGAAAACCCATGAAAACCACACTCTCTCAGCTGTTACCCTGCTTGCTGGGGATCCCTAAGGGAATTCCCAATGCGTGTCAAAATTATCACTTGTGGGGAAAATTAGCTATGAACACTGCTGTAGCAATGCAAAGAGGGCAGGGTAATTAAGGATCTTGAGCCTAGTGTTTACGGAGTTGGATCACAGACAATCAGGCTGACTGTTCAAATTTCAGTGTTTTATTGAAAAAAATGTCAAAATTCATACAGTCACTCTTGTTGCACTCATTCACACAATCATACAAGATGCTATAGAAATTAAAAAGATGAAAATTAAGAGAGAGAAAGAGAGAGACATAGGGGTTTTGGGTAATACTGTACCAATCCAGAAGTCTCCAGCTGGGAAAAAACAAGCAGACAGCCCAACTCAGTCTAGGGCTGAGGGGAGCTTCCACTGGCAGAGGGACTGCTTGCCAGTCTGGGAGAACTCCAAAATGGAGGAGAAAATGGGGTTCTAGTTATAAGGCTGAACATGTCCTGGGGACCAGATGGCTGCATTTTTATGAAGATGGATCTCAGCTTTGTAGTTCAAAGAAAATACAGCCAAGCATCCTTGTAGTTTCCTGAAAGATGACTATCTCATCCAGGGATGCATGCCTCCAAGGTGTAAAATTCCTGGCTGTTCGAAATGTTAATTTGATCCCAGAGACCTCTTGTCTCCTGTTGACACTATTATTGCTGAAAATCCATTCAAATGGTCTGTGTGAACCATTTCCAAGATTTACCTAGGATGCATAACAGAAAACAGAGCTACCCTTTGATCTATATCCATAGCTCTGCTTGCCTACATATCCTTCCCATAGATCTCTATGGCTCACTATGTTTGATATAAAATAATTATGCTCCTCAGGACATAGTATATAGGTGTGGTAACACAGCCTCAGAAGAAGGGAAAGGCCCCTCTGTATAAATCTTGCCAAGAAAATCCCATGATAGGCTTGCTTTAGGGTTGCCATAGGTCAGAAATGACTTGAATGACACACAGCAACCATAAAAGGTCCCGTAAGAAAGGAAAGTCAGAATGCTATACCTCTGTGCACCCACATGACACTTAGCACCCAGAAACACACTTTCTTCTTCTTTACATGATTAACATAAACATTTTAGATAGAAAACACCTCTGTGTGTATTTGTGTGGCTGCTCTTTTTAACTGCACCAAAGATCTAAATTTACATGTGAATACTTAAAACTTAGGGCTGAGGACCTATATGGAGAGATGTACCTCTCTATAGCTAGGTCTCATTGTTGGCAATCAGCTTCCACAAGAACCTCCCAGAGGTCCTTGGGAGGCACCTCCAGCTATAGGAAAACATTGGATATGTCTCCATTGATCCCCGTGCTCTCCAATGACAGAGAAGTGGCTGTGTTGTGTCAAGGTGGGCTGAATCATTTAAAAAGTGGATTTGGAAAGAATTTTAGTCAATGTATAGCCAATAAGGAATTCTGATCTCCACAATGATTAAAAAACAGATTATGGTAGCATAAGGATGCCCATTACTAACAGGATGCCAGTTTTTCTAAACTTATAAACATCCAACATCTATTATTCATCTCTCACAAGCATTACATCAACATAGTAACATGGCATTGCAATTGTTGATTAATTACTCCATGATTCAGGATAAGCTTACTGAAAAATAATATTTGCTAATTTTTAAAGATCTTCCTTTAGTTTCAGGTTAGATATTTTTGACTCATTGCTGCACTTTGTATAAGAGGGCTGGGAGGACAAATTACCAGTTTGTTTTGTTTTTTTTACAAAATCAATATTTCATTTATGGTGTACATAATGGATGGAAGTAGATCACAAAGAGAGGTTAAAAATCAAATGATGTTTTAAATAATAGATCTTTCTTCAAGGTAGTCAGCAGAAAATCAGCCCTATTATGTACTTTTGGGGCATTTCAGAATTGGTTGGAGTTAATCCACGGAAACAGAAAACAAAAATAGTATTTTGTTAAACCTACCATCCGGAAAAGTAGATTCACATCATAAGTTATCGCCTTAGGTCAGTGTCTTGTTCTTTTTGTTTGTTTTTGTTTTTGTTTTTTTGTTTCTTCAGTCACCCCAAGGCAAGGAGGAAAGGTTATGAAATTAGCTTTGAGCTTGCAGTCCATTCAGTGAAAGAAAAATATAATCAGACTCATGCATTCATTGGGTAAATTCACCAAAAAACTGTGTGTTGTTCTAAAATACATACAAACCCACTTTAAGGTATGCAAGAATACAAACACAACCATTTGAAAAATGCATGCAAAATTTATCTCTTCATTTTGTGCTGGAGGCAAGAAACCACAGAATAAAGTAAAAGTCATTAATGAGGAAGAACTCACAAACTAAGGCCATTTCCACCCTACACTGTTAGTGCTATTATTCCACTTTCAACATCCTGTGGAATTCTGGGGTTTGTAGTTTTCTGGGCCAAAGAGCTCTCTGGGAGAATTCTAAATGTCCCTCCCTAAACTGCAAACCCCGGGATTCCATAGTGCAGAGCTTTCCAAACTTTTCACGTTGGTGACACACTTTTTAGACATGCATCATTTCGTGACACAGTAATTTAGTTTTACTAGCAAACTGGAGGTTAAACTAACTCCTTATAAGAGATACAGACACATACATCAATTGTAAAAACAAAATGTATGGAGACACAACATATCTCATGAAAATGTTTCATATATTTTTAAAAATATATGTTTTATAAATAATAACATACATTTCCAAGATTATAGGTGACACACCTACACACTTTAGACGACACACTAAAGTGTCATGGCACACCATTTGGAAAGCCCTGCCATAGTGTGTTGAAAGTGGAATAATAGCACTACAACAGCATAGTAGGAAAAGGCCCTAAGAGAGACTGCAGCAGTTTGCTTTCCCCCAGGCCTACTAGAAAGGGTAAGATCATAGAATCATAGAAACATAGAGTTGGAAGAAACCACAATGGCCATCAAGTCCAACTCCCTGCCATGTGGGAACAAACACTCACAGCACCCTCCAGCAAATGGCCATCCAACCTCTGCTTAAAAACCTTCAAAGAAAGTGACTCCTTTGTTACCCTGATTTCTGGGGTCCCGTGGGGGACACCTCAATGTGCTCCAAATACTGGGGAATTAGCCAGAGCACAAGCTATTGCAATGCAAGAGGCAGGGCAACTTAGCAAGATCTTAAACCCAATGTTTACGGGGTCAGGCCGAGTCAAAAACCAAGCAAAAGTAAATTATAATTGTTTTCTTTATTTAAAAGACAGTCACCGCGCACTTACGTACTCACTCACACAGACCTAAGAAAGTAAAGGAAGGAAATTTGATAGGGGATTTTGAGAAGGATTTTTCATGGGGAATACTACACCTGATCCTGTAGCCTGGGTAGCCAGAAGAAAGTCAGTTGGAGCGGAGATTCTCAGCACATGGAAGCTGAGGGGAAGGCTCGGCAAACAGAGCGGCAGCAAGGCGAAATGGAAGCCAGGAGTGATCCGAAGAAGCGCTCAAAACCACGGGTTCTTATAGGGAGAAATGTGCCTGTAGGATAGTCCGTTCCCAGGGAAAACAATGGGTTTCAGGTTGGAGACAAAGCCTCCAAAAGGTCAGTACTTAGAATGATTGGATTTTGATGGAGTTGTCAATAGTGCAAACAGTATGCAAATAGGGAGTGCTTGACAGTTGAGTAGTCAGAAGCACTAATCTCATCAAGCTGTCTGTTCGGGGCAGAGAATCTTTTGTATGCTTGGTGCATATGTAATTTAGGTTTAAAGGGTACTTGCCTGGAGTTCTTCCTGAAGCTGCATGCCGGAAAATTACTGGCCTGCCTGGATTTGTCTTGTATTTTTCAGCCTGTTCGGCTGTGTCTGTGTGTGTGCTTGTCTGGGGGCCTCACAAGCACATGGAGGGGAGCAGTTTGGAATGGCCAATCTTTTGATATCAAATTATATTTAGTGGACCTCGGGCTCAGACTATACACCACAGTAACACCACCACACTCCAAGGCAGCATATTCCACTGTCAAATAGCTCTGACTGTCAAGAAGTTCTTCCTGATGTTTAGGTGAAATCTCTTTTCCTGTAATTTGAATGAATTGCTCCATGTCCTAGTTTCTAGAGCAGCAGAAAACAAGTTTGCTCCATCTTCAACATGACATCCCTTCAAATATTTAAACAGCACCAGGTATTTGCCAGCAGTCTCCCATTCTAGTACTAACCAGGGGTGACCCTCCTTAGCTTCCAGGATCAAACAGGAACTGGTGCCTTTAGGATGTATATGTGTGTCTATGCGTCTTCAAGTCTCCTGTTGACTTAAGGCAACCCCAAGAATTTCATAGGCTTTTCTGAGGCAAGGAATCCTCAGAGGTGTTTTCATCTGTTTCTTCCTCTGAAATGTAACACTTGGTATAGCTCTTCAGAATTCTACTGCCTTATTTAACTGAAAATGCATTACTAAAAAAGGAAAGATTGGAAGTGTGAACATCTAGAAATGGCCTCATTTGGCTTAATATGTCTTGCTTATGACCCAAAATTGTATTTTCTGAGAAGGAACAGTTACACTGATCATCGTCTCATCATTAACAAAGAGACCAGTGGTTGTTTCCTCTGTCTAACTGTCCATGGGGGGGGGGAGCATAGATTTTCACCTGACCTTGTTCACACAGATTGTGTACAGCCTTAATATTCACTGAATGACCTATTTAGTTTAAGCCAATAGGGCTGCAGTGGCACAGAACATGAGACAGTTGTCAAGGGAAAGGGGACATGAGGAAGGTCTAATCTTTTCTGTGTCAGTTCCACCATGAGAATTTCAGTAGAAGCAGCCCTGATTTTTTTTTTTATTTTTTATTTTTTTGCAATTCTGTTTCAAAGAACAAATAAAAGTCCTAAACAGCATGTAAAATCACTAGTATGCCTGTATAACTAAGTCTGGAACCAAGTGCCAAACACATTTCAGCGTTACTAACTTTTATACTAATCAGGGATGAATAACATATGGAAAAATGGATTGGATTTTGATGTGAGATTATCCAGGTCACACATCCCTCTTTTTAAGTATAAATTATTTATTAAACAAAAAGAAAAAAAAACAGCAACACTACATAACATTAAACTTAAAAAAGCATAACAATTCCATACAAATGAATAAATAGACCTTACATAACAAAGCTACAAGCCTCTAAGAAAACTACAAATAACAAAAAAAAGTCTATGAGAAAAAGACTACAAATAATTAAGAACTGGTTTGTGCCTTTGTTGCCAACAGAGTATATTAACCAAGTAGTTACATCTAACTATTAATCCTTAAATTTGTACCAAAGATTAGTCTTTGCTGCTAATTACTTTTATCATCCTAGATATATACCTACTAAATTAATTATTTAATAAGGTTCACTCATAAACAATTATAATCACATGTCAACTTATTCTATATTCGTTTAAACTAGATATCAAACATCTGAAAATAGTAATAACTCTGAGAAAGTTAATAAATCTAGAATTTTTTACTTACTAGCTTAAATTACAAATATATAAATCATTCCTAGCTTATTCTATGTTCTATATAAATCATATCCAACTAATTCCCCTTCTAGGTTCTATATTAGTTCAAAGTAATAACAATTATCAAAAAGCAATAATATTCCTGAAAAGGAAGTAGCAATGTTCCTCTATATATTAAAAAAAAAAAGTTTAAAAGCAACAAATGAAGTAAAACTTTAATTTCAAATACACTTCTCATATAGTGGTAAAAACCTGAAAATTAAAATTAAAATCTAAAAAACTTAGCAGTATCATCATCAAATCCCCCTCTTTCCTTTCCCAATAGACAATATTAAGTCCATGGTCATTTCCGCACTAGACTGTTATAGTGTTATTATTCCACTTTCAACATACTATGGAATCCTGGAGTTTGCAGTTTAGGGAGGAGCTTTTGAGGCCGCTGTCTAAACTGTGAACCCCAGGATTCCATAGTATGTTGAAAGTGGAATAATAGGGACTTCTGGTTTCAGTGTGAGTGGGGAGGAACGGTCTTTCGGCTGCTGCTGCGGACGAGCCAAGGGTCTGCCACCGTCGCTGGTTACCACAGGCTGAAGAAGACTTCAAGTGGTTAGTCCTCAACCCCAAGAAGGGTTTGGAGCAAAAGACAATCCGCAAAGAGGGGGACCCGTAAGTTGAGCTTCTTAAACCAGTCTCACAGCCATGATAGAGGAGACAGAGCAACCTCTGTATTTCTGCCACCGAATTTCTTCCTGTGGCCCAATTTGGGCACTCAAATGCCCTGTGTTTAGTATTTTTTTATCTCCTTTTTTTCTTTTTTTGAGAAAAAAGGGAAATAAAAGTAAATAAATGGAAGACCTCGAGGAGGAATGGTTAGTTTCCCCTTAAGAAGGTGTTTTGTGTAGGAGCCAAAGCGTTTTTGCTTCTCGTATTTTTCTTTTTTCATTATATTTTTCAAAAGTCAGTATAAGCCAGAATAAGCAGCTGTAAGCTCAACTAAAAGACTGTTATCTCTGTGCAGGCATTTTTCCAGGACGTGAATGAAAAGGAGAGAACTTAACAGCTGGAGTTTTGTGATTTAGAAATCTTGTAAATACTACTACTGTTAGGAACTGTCATGAGCCAGGCTGATCTCGCTCCTGATTCGGACTTGGACTCTGAGCCTGGGGAGGATCCCCTGGAGGGGTCTTCTGGAGAGGGGTCTCCTCCAGAGCCTAGGGAGGAGTCTGACTGTGATCCCACAGCTGTCCCTGGCACAGAGCCCGGGCCAGCACATGTGGCAGACGTGTGTGCTCCAGAAGCAGAGGTCTATGTTTCTGACTCCAGTTGGGAGTTTGCAGCAGACTCTCCCCCATGTTTCTCCAGAGGCGACTGGAGAAGGGGGCAGTCCGGAGGTCTCAGCGACTGCGGGAGAAGCAATTGATGAATCGGCCCAGCAGTCTTGAGAAGCTCCACCTGTGAGCCGGGCCAATGGACATTTCATCGGCCTCAGCTGGACTAGAACTGGTTATTTAAGTCGGATGCTGTTGGGGTTGGGTATGGAGCAACAACCGTCTACCAACTGTGTATCTCCGTCCCATGTTGGGGACTCTTGTTCCAGTCTGACCTAGCTGCTTGAGTTTGCCGTTCCAGGGACTTGCTGTCTGTTTATGCTGACATTTGGTGAAGTAACCTCTTTGATTTATTTCTACTAAAGCTATAAAACCCAGCTTCTGCCTCTGCGGCTGCTTAGCTGCTGCCTGGACACTGACAGGAACTGCTATCACTGCTGCCGCTGTTGACTGCTATGGGGGGTATTAGCTGCTATTAGTTTTCAGAATTTATGGGTCTTATTTGAAATCTCGAACTTTGAGTCACTAAGCTTGAAAAATACATAGTAAGGTATCTTTGAGACTGACTGATAATCTAACAATTAATATGTTTTGTAGTATGGGCAGCAGTACCTGATTGATTTGAATGGCAATGTTAAATACATCTCAACTGAATTATTAAGCCCAATCATGATTGAGGCTGAGATTTGACTTCGACTGAGGCCATTTCCACACTAGCCTGTTATAGTGCTATGATTCCACTTTCAACGTCCTATGGAATCCTGAGCTTTGCAGCTTAAGGAGGGGCCACTTGGCCCCTCCCTAAACTGCAAACCCCAGGATTCTATAGGATGTGGAAAGAGGAATAATAGCACTATAACAGGCTAGTGCGGAAATGGCCTGAGACTGAGAAGTTAACTAAATGATACTTCTGCTGGATTTGATAGAGAGTTGAAAGTCTGAACTGTACGTAAAGTTGGATATTAAGGCTGCTACTATGTTTCTCCTATTGTAAATGAAGGCAGAAGAATGGACAAGAAATTAAGTTTGTCACTATCCCTTTTTTTCTTTTTTTCTTTTTTTTGAGAGTTGATGGGGTTATACCAGTGATTCTCAACCTATGGGTCCCCAGATGTTCATGGACTTCAGCTCCCAGAAGCCCCAGCCACTATGATCAATGCTCAGGGCTTCTGGGAGCAGAAGTCCACGAACATCTGGGGACCCACAGGTTGAGAACCACTGGGTTATACAAAGGTAAGAATTGAAGAAAATGACATCAGTTGGATTAGAGAAGAGTGAAATATAGAAACACGTTGTATGCTGTATGTTGGAATATAAAAACATGTTGTATGCTGTATGGCATTACACTGTACTGTGAATTTCAGGTATTGTAAATATATGTAACTATTTGTGTTGTATGTGTATATATGTGCTGTATGAGCATATATATATACATATGGGTATATATGGCTCACTAATATAATATATGATAATGCATTGTGATAAATTGTGATATTTGGTGGAAAAAAGAGGACAAGAAAGGGAAGAAAAGGAGAAAAAGGGAAGAGAAAGGGAAGGAGGAGGGGGAAAGGGGGAAAAAAGAAACTCAATTTACTGAATGGTAAACCCGTTTATAATGTGTAAGGTTAAAGTTAACCTCTTTGTGATTGGTGAATGTTGTAATGCTGATTGTGATTTTTGTGATTGCTAAGTAGATTGAATGCGTGAGTAAAAGTTTTGGTGAAGATCCAAAAGGCATAATCCAAAAAGTATATACTGATTATAACTACATAGCTCAGGTATTAAAGAATTGGATCTCAGGGATTACCTTGTACAGCCAAAGGTGGATTACCTTGTACAGCCAAAGAAGTGATCCTTGTGTCTGGCGGTAGGAGTCGAGCAGGATCGATCCTTTGGAACAGGGGAAAATCGAGGGGTCCCAGAGATCTATCACAGCTTCCTAGCTGCTGCCTAACATTCTGAAGACAGCAGCAAGTGGAACAGAGGAGATCGGGACAGTCCATGCCATGAGGCTGCAGCTGACTAACTCAGCAAGAAACTCTGCCTTTGGACTTTTAAATGCCTGTTCTGGTGTAGGAATGCTTGATTATCTACATTTAGAGCTTTCTCCATTTTGGGAAAAAGACCATTGACATTGGATGCTGAAATAGTGGTAAGACATGTTCAAACATTGTTATCCCTGATATTAAACGGAATTATAGTATGGCGATACAGAATTGATTGGGCATGGTGGACAAAATCCTTAGATAACCAGGATTATAGTTTGGTTACTGTCTTTCCTTTCTACATTGACGGATTAATAGACTGAACTTACTGGACTGAATTAGGATTTAAGAGGATATCAAAGATACCTGAACTGCTGCTTTAGGTGGGAACTTGGCAGATCTCAGAGTTTTGATGATGAAGTGAGAGGAAGAAGAAACTTGATGAGCTGTTCCATTGAGAATGTCATGATTGAGAATGGAACTTTCAACTATTGCTTTTCTTTAAAGTTTGCTTATCTATTTAAAAGGAAAGGATTGACTATATATCAGGAAGAAGCTCTCCTGTCTCCTTTTTGGATTTGATGTAACTGTTGACTTTATTGCAGACAGTTGATAAATTAGTTAAGAGATCTGGCAACAGTGTAGTCGCTCAGCCTTAAGCCTATGTGCCTAAAGATACATTGAAAATAGAGACCGGTCTCTCATTTTTTCTTCTCCTTCTCTTCTCTCTCTTTTAATAGTTCCGTATAACCATGTGTTGAAAAGTTTAAGCTTAAGCATTTAAAAGTAAAAAAAAAAAACCTGGACTGGACTGAAATGATATTTTGGAAATGCGTTGTCAGTTTGATTGCAACTTTTGACTTGGAACAACACAATTATTGAGCTATATTTTTGGACCTATAATAGGAATTGAATTGAGCTGAATTAGACTTAAATGAAATGATGAGACATTCTTCATGAAGATCAGTTTTATAATCACTTTTTAATCACTGATATTGGAGGATTTTTAAAGATATCAAAGAAGAAGATGAATAGATCTGAATGAATTGTTTAATGGAAGTTTTTGATAGAGTCTAAGCTGGTTTAAAGAGTGGACTTCTACAAGCTGAAAATTTAAATTTGAAGATTGTATATAACTTATTTAATATACTGATTGCATTACATTATCATATGATGTTATATTGCTAATCACTGCTAATTAATATCAAATACATATTATATATATATTGTCAATTTGAATAGTTAATAGCTAAAACTTAGGTTGGCATTTAATATTATCAGAACATTATTTATTATTTATACATTTCAAATTATATATCCATAATTTAATTGTGTTAACTAAAACATATTCTATTAGATTTGTACTTATATTTGATAGACTGATATATTGATAGATAGCTATGTGGTAAATACTTGAGAAATATTGGGATACTAAGATAGTTAAGTGATAAATATTAGATAAATATTGACAATTGATTCTTGAGATTTAATTAGAATTAGAAATTTTTAATAATCAGATAAATTTATATTAATATCAATTATTAAATATTACATCTTAAAAATTTACCTTAGGGAAATAGTATAGTGGATGAATTGATTGATTGATTAAATGGCCGTTAAGTAATCACATAGCTTAATTAATTTAATGATATTTAAGATAATTAATATTCTCTCTTTCTCTCCTCCTCTTTTTTTTCCTTTCTTTTTCTTCTATATTGGCAGAGTACAGAGGGTAGAACAGAGATATAAAATTGGGAAAGGGGGAGATTTAAAGTTATAACTGAGCTTGAAGTATATAACTCAGGTGACATTTAAGGCTACCTTTTTTCCCTCCTTTTTTCTTTTTTAAATTTTGGAAGTCTTGTAGTAGATTATAAATAACCGGGAATTATATAAAGATTACATAATTATATCAGGAATTATATAAAGATAAATATAATGAGCATAATGAGGACAACAAGGAAAACCACTCTTCACACAACACTACAAGCAGCAGCTAGTGATCAGAGTGATCAGAGACGGCCATCCTTGGAAACAACTCCAAAAACAATGGATCAGATAACAATTTAGAAGAAATAAAAAGCATGAAGTTAGAAATGAAACAGGAAATGAGAGAAATGAGGAATGAAATCAAACAAGACATCAAATCAGACTTGAAAGAAATTAAAAATTCTATTGTAACACTAGCAGAAGATTTAAAGGCGACCACTAATAGAGTGAAAGTTCTAGAGGAAAGAGTGAAAAGTGTGGATGAAAGAATGGAAAAACTATTTCTAGAATACGAGAAGGAATTAGATGAAAAAGCTTTAATGGACCAGAAAATGCGAGAAAACTCTTTAAAAATCAGAGGTTTAAGACAACAGAACGGTGAAAATCTATACGAAATTTTAATTCCAGCATTTGCCGAATTATTAAAACAACCTCGTGAAAAAATTGAGTGGGAAATTGATAAAGCTTTCAGATTGGATGCAAAAATAGTAAGAGAAAAGAATCTCCCATGTGACATTGTGGTATACCTAACAAGGAAAAAAGAAAGGAAGATATCATACAACAAAGTCTGGAAAATACTTTAACAATAGGGAATGATAGAGTACATATCTATAAGGATATTCCAGGAAGAATTCTACAGAAGAGGAAAGACTATAAAATTTTGACATCACAATGGAAAAGAAAGTGTGTCTCTTATCGATGGGCAAAATTAGAAGGATTAAGCTCCCATATAAGAGGGAAGATTGTTAAAATAAGTTCAATTGAAGAAGCTCAAGAATTTCTGAAAAGACATGGTAAAGAGCCGGATACATATTGTGTTAATAGAGAAAGAATGGAACAGAACAGATCTAATGAACCAATAGAGGGAAAACAAAAGAAGTTACCAAATCAGGAAGAAGAACAAATGGGCTTTGAGGAGGTTGAAGAATTGGAGGAAGAAAAAGAAGAAGAAAAAAGTGTGGAAGAACCGTCACTCTCTAAGAATTGATTTTTATATAAATTAATAAAATAAATGGATTTAAAGATCCTCTCATGGAATGTTAAAACTATAGTCACCCCTCAAAAAAGGACAAAAATATTTCATTATTTGAGTAAGAAAGTGTACGATGTTATATGTTTGCAAGAAATTCGGGTAAAAAGGGAAAAAGTAAGATTATTACAAAATAAAAAATTTGGTTCAGGGTTTTTATCAGTCCCAAAGAAGAATAAAAGAGGCATAATTTTTTATATTAATCACAAGATACAGGCAAAAGAAATATTTAGTGATGAACAAGGTTGATTCTTAGCAGTGGAAATAATCTGGCAAGGATTAAAGATATTACTGGCGGGAGTGTATGGACCTCACAGCAACCAGAGCAAATTTTACAAGGACTTAAATTTAAAGACAGCTAAAGTTAATTATGATAAAATTATAGCCTTAGGGGATTGGAATGGAGTAATTATCCCTTTACTGGACAGGAAAGCAAACAAACCTATAAAGAAATCACAGGGGAAGCTTCCTGAAGCATTTGAAACAATGATGGACAATATAGAGTTATTAGATGTTTGGCGTTATATGTATGGAGCATCTAGGGAATGTACTTTTTATTCTGAAAGCCATGCATCATTGTCCAGAATTGATATGTTCCTAGTTTCAAAATCAATTATTAATAATGTGAAAGAAATTGAAATCATGCCAAGAAATGTTTCAGATCACAATGCGATTCTTCTAACAAAGATAGGCAAACCAACATGGAATTGGCGTTTAAATGATAGATTGTTACAAGATGAAAATGTAGTTCTTAAAGCTAAAAAGACAATACAAAATTACTTTCAAAATTACTATTCATCTTAATAAAGGAACTAATATTGAAACAGTTTGGGATGTGAGTAAGACAGTAATACATGGTTTCTTTATTCAGGAAAATATTCAAAGAGCAAGGAGGAAGAGAGAAAGTATAAAAGAGATAAATGAACAATTAAAGTTAAAGGAGAAGAAATTAAATGACAATTCTTCAGAGAAATCTGTATTAAAAGAAATAACTATGTTACAGAAACAATTAGAATTACAAATGAATGAGGAAGTTAATAATAAGTTACTGTATATAAAGCAGAAAAATTTTGAATGGGCAAATAAAGCAGGAAAATGGTTAGCGTATAGAATTCAGAGGAAAAAAGAAAAATCTTTAATTACGAAAATTAGAAAAGGAAGTAAAACATATGTCAGTTTGGAGAAAATTAAAAAAGTATTTTCAATTTTTTTTTCAGAACTCTATAAAGATACAAGTTTGAATGTAAAACAGACTGATGATTATTTATCTAAACATCTGCGGATGAAACTCTCAGAGGAACATGGGAATATACTAAATGGTTCAAATACAATTGCTGAAATAAAGGAAGCAATATCAAATAGTAAAAAGGGGAAAGCACTAGGCCCAGATGGTTTTTCGGCATCTTCTTATAAAATATTTCAGGATCAATCTTATATATACATCAGTGGTGGAGGTGCAATCAAACAAAGAAGTTTTGGTATATAATTTGATCGAAAATGCAAAAGATGCTAAATTGAGTTAAAACCTGAAATTTTTCTACTTGGCATTTTCAACTTGGAAAGTAACTTGGAAGGAAGGTTGGGTAGACTTATGTGGCATATGATAACATCAGCCAGAATGGTCTACACTAGGTATTGGAAAAGTAGCATGATTCCAACAGGAGAAGAATGGTGGGAAAAATTACTAGAAGTTACAGAAATAGATAGATTAACACATATGTTAGACAATAAATCTGATGACCAGTGTTCAAGGATATGGCAGCCATTACAAGATTATCTTAAAACTAGAGTTGAGGATATCAAGAGTAGGAGAGGAATTATTGAAAAATTATAGTAGAAGTATAAAACTTTGAGAACAAAAATGTGCGCTAGTATGAACTTATTCACAAAAATGAAAATTTCCATTGAGTTATGAGTGAAGAGATTTATAGTATTACATTTTGATTTCAAACAAAGACATAGTAGAAGATTTTGACTGACTACAAGTTTGTTTGTAATACATGCTATGCTTGTTATTTACAAGCTGCTCTCATCTTATATATGAGGGTGTTGAAGCAATAATATTAAGAAAAAAAAACTTACCCTCCCCATGGGGGGAGTCCCTGTTTGGGTGTGATATGTTTTCGATGATGTGATAATGTTGTATTTGATAGGATATGATGGGATATGATATGATGTATATACAGTTGTATGATATAATATGGTATCATGTATGATGTGATAGGATAGGATTGATGTATGTACAGTTTTATAAAAGTAAATTAAAAAAAGTGGAATATATACTATAACACTATAGCACTATAACAGTGTCATAACAGTGTTATAGCACTATAATAGTCTTGTGCAGAAATGGCCCATTTTATTCTTTTTTTCCCCCTCAGAATCCTTAGACTCTTCTCCTGATACTTACAGACATCTTTCTTCATCAAAATCATTCCTTTTTCTCCCCTTCCTTCCTTCCTCCCTTCCTCCCTTCCTCCCTTCCTCCCTTCCTCCCTTCCTCCCTTCCTTCCTTCCTTCCTTCCTTCCTTCCTTTCCAGATATCGTATCTTTTAAAAATATCCCTAAGAGACTATTTGTCAGATCAGTCATGTTCAACCTATGTCTTTCATCCTTATAAGTAGAGATCAGGTCATCAGGCCAATCCCAGATGGAGAATATAGTCTTTCTGATAAGTTTGTCCACCAAAAATATATACATTTTCCCTTCTCCTGAGATCTTCTAGAAGTACGAACAACAGTTTTCCATAATATATTCTGATCATGCTCTAAGATTTGATCTTTCCTCTTCTTAACTGAAAAATGAATTAAAGCAACAGTTGGGGCCTTCATCCTTCTTTTGTAGGCTATATCAACACTCTCCAATTCGTGTTTTGTAGTTATCTCAGTTTGGATATTCATGACTTTGGAATCTTGAATTATTTCTGACAGGATTCCAGTTTCTTCCTCCTTCTCTTGAAAATGAATAGATTTTTTTCAAGCATCTGTTGAATTCTTGTAGCTTCCCCTGTCCTATGTTGAAGATTTCCTGTCATTCATTCTATGAATGCATCAAACCTATTTTCAACAGAGACTTTAAATTGCCTGAATTCTGCCAGGAAGTCCAGAAAATAGTCAGGAATATCATTCTTCTCAACTGTGTCCTTTGTACTTTGATTGATGTTTTCCCAAATTGGAGCCATAGTAATTTCATATTTATATAAAAACAAAAGTGATGGTATTCAGTAAATCCAAAAAAATTTATAACTGGCTACTTGACCGGAATAAATTGGAACAAGTCCCCTCCTTTAAATATCTTGGTGTGGTCTTCCACTGGATTGGTAAATGGTCTTCACAGGTTCAATCAAGTACCCTGTTAGCTGAAAGAAAATTAAATGGTTAATTAAGATTCTATCACACAAAAGGGGGCACTATGATTCAACCTACTTTAGAACTCTATAGGCTCAGAGTCATGCCAAAACTGCTGTTTGGAGCACCACTGTGGGCTCTGGCCAATCTAGATACATTAGAGAGAAAGCACAAAATAAATTTCTGCGCAGACTTGTGGCAGTTCCCACTTCCACAAAATTAGCATTGCTCCATGCAGAGTTAGGTATAATGCCAATTAAAACAGAGGCTCTTAGATTAGCCCTCCTTTTTTGGTTAAAATTTATTTTTAAACAGGTTCCTTTTGATGTCCTTTGAAGAGCCTGATCCAAATTCATGGATGCATAAAATGCAATTGGTTGTCATGAATTTGGGGTTCTCTGTTCCTTTTTTCCTGACTCAAGGGTATGATAAAGCAAAATTACTTATACTTTTTGAAGACTCAAGGATATAGTGATGCAATCCCAGATGACTGAGATTAAGTCCTGCCAATCTAATATATTTTTTGTTTCCTACATTCTGCTGAACTCACCTCTTCCTCATTATCTGGTTGATCTTCAAATTTTAAAATGAAGTTAGCCTTTCTGCATGCTAGATTGAACGTTCTTCCACTGACAGTTCGGATGGGCAGGTACAATAACGTTCCTATGAAGGACAGAGTATGTGTTTGCAACTCTATTTCAATAGAAGATTTAATTCATGTTCTGCTTGAGTGCCCTATTTATAATGATCTTAGGAGCAAGTATATTTTTCCTTTATTGAAGTCTTTTAAGGGAAGTTCCTTCTTTGTAAAGGTCTGTTTTCTGCTATCTGATACTGTGAAATATGTGTCTTTTAGAACATCTAAATTTCTTGTCAGGGCCTTACAATTACGTGCTATAAAGAACAAGGGGGGTATGGAAAGTGATTTATCTGTTGTTGATTATATATTACATGTAAATTGGCTGGATTATCCTTTCTCATTTTACTGTATTTTATTTTATTTTTTATTGTTGTGCAATGGCTGGTTGCTAAAATGCAATAAACTTGACTTGACTTGACTTGAATTGTTCAACTCATAAGGCTTATAATTCCCATAGCAATTAAATGAAGGTACTGTCACTTTAAATCCTCAATTAGAGAAGGCGGCTCTTAAACATTAGGGGTACAGTTTCAACTGCTACAATCAATAACTTCTTGTCTTCTTTAAACAATAATATAACTAATTTCAATAAATAAATAACTACATGTACAAGAGATCCCAATGAAAGTTGGTGTAAAGTCTGTAGTGGTGGAAAGTACTCACACATACACACCAGCTCCTCTGAAGTGTGTGATCATCTCCTCAGCCTCAGGATCTGCTGCAGCTGCTCCATTCCCAGTCTTGGCTGGATCAGAATCTTTGGACTTCCTGCATATCAGAGGATCCACAAGCTTGCCAGGAGAACCCCCTGCCAAGCACCACACTTCAGCATTCACAATCTGGTGAGAATTTACTAGATTGCCTCCTCCATCAACCCAACCAGAAACTGGAATTCCCATCCCAGAATGAACTTGAACCTGAACACAATGTGCAGTCAAGTAACTGATGATGTTGCAGATGCAAAATGTGATTTTATTACACAACAAAAATTGCATTCAAAAATGTGGAAAATATAAATGGGAAATGTACACTTTAAAAATCAATACAAAGACATTTTAGTCAATGGGAGTGTGATGAACCCAGGGGGGGCATAGCGACAAAGCCGCCCTAGCAACCAAGAGGATTTAAATTGATTGGTTGTTGACTATGGAACCCTTGCTAGCCAGAGGGAGGGGCTAGGTGGAGGGAGTGAGACTCACAGAAATTTAACTGAGCCAGAGTTTTGGAGAGAGAGTTGAGTTAGTGACCCATCTGAGGTCTTGATGAGAGTGGAAGGGGAGTGTGAAAGAAAGCGAAAAGTTGGAGAGTGTTTGCTGGGTTTAGAGCTAAGAACGTGTTTAACCTTTAATTTGCAAACTACCTTTTCCCTCGACAGTTTGTTCAATAAAGATTTTGTTATATTTTATAAAGCACTGTCTCCATAGAGTGTCTCTTGAATCTGGATCACTTACACATGCTACTACCTGTGACACAGTCATTTAGATAAGCTAATCCATGCTTTGTCCTGTTTCTACAAAGGTATGGATTTAGAGAAGGCAGTAAAGGGAGATAAACTGGGAGAGGAAGCCAGTGGGGGTGGTGGAATATAGAACGGTGCTGCTTCTCTAGAAAGGGAGATTTCAAAGCAGACCTGATTTGTCTTGGCCCAGAACTCCTGCTTTGGACAGGGAGAATGCACTAAAAAATGCATACATTAAAGAACTGCACACACATGGATATAACTTAGATCCGGAGAAAAACAGCATCCCCCTATATGAGCAGCCTGAGTTTTTAAATATTTGGGGGAGGGTTTTCTCTCAGTCCCACCACCATCATAGGTGTGTCTGGTGAGGACTCAGGAGACAGCCTTCTCACTGGCTGCTCTCAGACTATGGAATTCTCTTCCAAGAAAGCCCCAGCTGGCTCTCTCTTGTTCTCGTTTTGCCAGCAGAGAAAGATCATGGTTGAAATTTTAGATCAGCAACTTAATTAAGTATACTTAACCAAGTAGCATGTCCTCCCCCTCAGTCAACTTTACGGGGCAGCAGCTGCTGCAAGCAACAGAGGTCTGTTTTCCTGTTGATGGGATGTAGTAGATAGATGTTTTCAAAGCCCCTTCCATCAGCAATCTTTGTGTGACCATCAGTAGCAAGACTCCTGTCACAATTCCTCCGCACACTTGCTGGGCCTTGCTGTGTCCCAATCAACCAGAGAACAAATCTCTGTCACTTGTGGAATGTTATGGTCCCTAATATTCTCTACAGTACGACCACAATCATTAATGTATAGGGATTGTGAATATGAATCAGTTATGGATGTATAACTCTAGGTTAACAAATAATTGTATTCATGAATTCTAGCCCTTCTTCTTAAGAGGCCTTCAGCTTTTAACTGCTCGGGATAGTACAATGGATGTGCTGGTTCTTACTATGTAATAGCTTTTATGTGCTTTTAACTGTTCTAAATTAATGTTTTTAAAGTGGATTGTTGTTTAATGCTTTTTAAATTTTTGTTACAGTGTGATTAAGCTGTTTTGTTTCAATGTACAGTATAAGCTGTTTTGGGGCCCATAGGGGAGAAACATGGGATATAAATTAAACAAATAAAATATCACATTTTGAATACATTTTTAAAAAATTCAAACAGCTTTTAATTCAGGCAGGATCTGTTTTGGGCAAGGCAGATAGACTGTGGCCATTTCCACACTATATTGTTATAGTGCTATTATTCCACTTTCAACATCCTGTGGAATCCTAGGGTTTGCAGTTTAGGGAGGGGCACTGGAATTCTCAGCCAGAGGGCTCTTTGGCCTCAGTAAACTACAAACTCCAGAATTCCACAGGATGTTGAAAGTGGAATAATAGCACTATAAGTGTAGTGGAGAAATGGCCTGTATGTATGGAAGAGTAGAGACCCAAGCTGCTAACACTCTAAGAATTACACACATTATCCCTTTTGATAAGGATGGTGATGATTGCTGTAAATGATTTTTTTTCAAAATGAAAAAGCAGTAGATTGAATTTATAAATAACTCTCAGAAGTTGATTTCTGTACTGGCAGGGGATTGGAGATGACTCCTTGAGTCCCTTCTAATGCTACAGTTTTATGATTTTTTTTAAAAAAGCTAGATCTCTCACTGTACTCTTAAAATGAAATATGCATACAGGTTAAGTATCCCTTGTCCAAAATGCTTGGCACTAGAAATGTTTCATATTTCAGATAATTTTGGGTTTTGGAAAACCTGTATTTGCATGTACATAAAATGCTGTACTATAAAGAAGATCTCCAGTGAACCCACAAATGAACAAGCAGGAGCACCATAGCTGCACTCCGCTTGGATTCCTGCCATTTCATAGATCCTCGCCTCTCTCTCCAGCCTCACCTCTCTTTCGTTCCCTACTTCTGTGGTGTATTAGACCGGAGGCTGGAGAGAATCTGAGGATCTGAGAGACAAGCAAGCAAGATTGCTGCAGCAGCTGCCTTGAAGGCAGAAGCAGGCAGCTGGTGGCAGAAAGTCTGGGGTTTTGTAGGTTCATAAATTTTAGATTTCCAGACACAGAAGGCTCAGTAGCTATTTTAGTTGATAGCAATTCCTGCATGATAAACTAACCTGCTCCCTATCTCAAGTGTCTTATTTGAAAACAAAGCTATAGAATATAAAGTTGAGAAGAAAAAGACACGGTGGAGAGAGAACATATATATGTTATAATAATTCTTTCCAGCAGACTAACTAGCCTCTGTTCTGGGAAGTGCTGTTGAATGCAGCCCTCATTAGTAAGCTAGGCAGACAAATCACTTTTTCAAAAAAGAATACGATTGTTATCAGATGCCCATCTGGGGCTTGAGAATGGGCAGACATCTATTACATCTGTGTTTCAGTGAAGAAGAAGAAGAAATAGAAGCGGGGGGAAGCCTGAAGAATAAAATTGGCTCTGTGCTCAAGTCATAAAATGGCAAACATGGAGAATGTAAAACAGCAGAGTTACCATGCATATGGGAAGACTGCCCTAGTTTTCTGGTTTTAAAAAAAATAGGTCAAGGAAAAAGTGCTGGCAACACATACGAATAACAGAAAGTATCTCTTGCACAGGCTATAAGAGACCTCCACACAGCACAATTCACAAGGAAGATCTCCTGTGTCCAGCTAACAACAGCAACAACAACAACAACAATTTTTTATTTTTTACCTGCCTCTCCCTAAGGCTCGAGGTGGGGTGCAATGTAAGTTAAAATACAATTAAAAGCACATTGTAGATTAAAAGATACTAAAACACATAAAAGCATTTAAAATATATCAGTTTAAAATTCATAATTAAAAATTGGCTAGATAGACCTACAGAAAAAGATAGATCTTTAGAACTTTTTAAAATTCAGACATGTTTGACGTATTTTGCTGTGGAATCTTTTCTGGCAGGTCATTTCAAAGTCTGGGGGCTGCTGATGAGAAGGTCCTCTGGGTGACCGTTGCCAGTCTAGTCCTGACAGGTTTAAGTAAATTAATGGAAATTCCATAAACTGACGCCTTCTATAGCTTTGTTACCCTGTGATTTGGGGGTCCCGGCAAGCGCGCTGCCGTGCTCGCAGTGCAGTCTCGACAAAGAAAGGCTTTGATCCACTTGCTGAAGGGATCAATAACCGTAAGGCAATATTTGTTCCCATGTGGGGTGGTGAGAAGTGGACCTATAAAATCTATTTGTATGCATGACCACGGACCCTCGATGCGCTGGTGCTGGATGGGAGCCTTGGGACTGGAGGGGTCAGCATTGACCATGGCGCAAGCCGAACAGTTATCCACCCATTGGTAAACGTCCTGCTTAACCTGCGGCCACCACCCGGTGTCCATAACCCGATCCAGAGTCACCTCGTGCCCTCGGTGTCCCTGCTCGTGCACGAACTGGATTATGTCACTGAGGAGGTCCCTGGGCACGATCCAGTGGCGCTGGCCACTGTCATCGATTGCCCAGTACACTCCATCTACCTGGGAGATCTTGAGCCAGCCAGACTCGTCTGAGCCCTTCCTGGCCAAGTCCAAAATCTCAGAGTCTCCTTTCTGCAAAAACCCTAGGTCGAACACAGGAGGAATAAGCTGCTCCTTGGGGTTCACACTGATAGCAGTGATGGAGGCCCCATCGTCCTGCAAAGCTGCATCTTTGGCTATGGCGTCAGCCCTGGTGTTCCAAATACAGGTAGCCGTACCCTTCCTCTGGTGTCCTCTGATGTGAGCTATCCATGTAGGGGCGACCCGTTCCTCAATTTGGGCTGCAATACGGACTCATTTCTCTAGATGGGCAATGGGCTTCCCATCGGATGTTTTAAGGTCATTTTCGAGCCAGATTGGTAACCAGACAGTTGCAGCCTTAGCCATCCAGTCTGAGTCTGTATAGATTGCCAGGGGGCAGTCAAGCGGCTCGTGTTCCAAAATAGCTTTCAGAGCTTCTACCTCCGCCACCTGACTGGAGTGGGGTCAGGTCTTTCCCTGTAGGGTGAAGGAGTCTGTGATGCGGATCACTCCATAGCTTGTCCGTGGTCTCCCGTCCATGTTCATGGAAGACCCATCACAAAACCAACACACAAAACCTTGTAACTGAGCTTCCTCAAGGGAGGTTCCCCATTCCAATGGCCAATTGCTAAATGTCAAAGGTGGTAAAGGGCACTTATGCATGGCTCCGGTCACAATAAGACCATAGGGAGCTGGCAGGTCCTGCGGCTGTTTCTGAAAATCCACCCCACGTGACACCAGGGACACAGTCCATTTGGAAATACTGGCGTTAGACACCTGGCCATTCTGGATCTGCCCAGAAAGAATGTACTTAGAGGTGGGGGGGGGATCTGGACAATCATGCAGGCACCTCCGATCATAAACTCCCAGCGTATTAGAGCCCAAATGAGAGCAAGACAGGTCTTTTCACAAGGACTAAACCAGAACCAGACTGGGGAAGTGGTTTGGGGGCAGCAGGCTGACTACGGGAGTCCCTTCCCTGCCACTGCCTGTCCTGTCTGGGAGCGGGGCGCGAGTTCCAGTTCCCTCGAGGAACGGAATTCGGTGTGGACTTCCTATGCTGGGAATGGGGTCCATAATTGGAGTATGTCACTTCTGATACGGGTTCTCAATTCCCGGGATCTCTCCTATGGGCCTTTGGGGGAGGATGGAGGGAGCCAGCCTCTCACAACAGGTCAGCAACCCTGCAGAGGTTGTTCCCAAACTCGTCCCACAGTGTCGTGGCCAGGTCCACCAAGCCCAGGGACAATCTTGTTTCATTGTTCAAGCCTCCGTACAACAGAGTCTTGAACTCAACGTGATCAAAATTGTACCCACGAGCCATCAGGGGTACCTTCTCGGCCAGAATAGCGAGTAGCTGCTTCTGTGCCATGTAAGCCTCAAGGTTCTCATGAGGACCCTGCTGCTCCATGACATAAAGCACACTTGCACTCTGTCTGGGCCAAAGGATCCTCACCACCTCTCACATCCAGTCATGTGCCTCGAGCCTAACCAGGCCTCGAGCCGCCATGGCCGATTCAAGGGTAGGGAACTCCAAAGGGGACATGCAAAGGCACAATTTGGTCAGGTCCTGGCCATTGGCTGTCGAGTGAGAGTGTGTCACCGCGTTTAGCTACATGTTGCCGGTGGACCGGTTCAAAGGTCCTACCTGGTCGGTGATCGCCTTTGCCTCAGTTGCACGCCAGGGGACCCTAGTCTCGGTGACCTGCGTCTCCTGGGTTTCCACACTACCTTCACCAGTGGGGACGGTCCTGCATGTCATGGACTGCGTCTCAACCGGGTGGACTGGCAACTTATGTCATGGACCAAGATTGTTGGTACGTTTGACCCAGAGAGAAATTCAGCCACCCTGGACTATAGGATCCCAACAGAAGACACATAGGAAACCAGATCTGGGTTTAACCACTATGCATGTAACATTTATTAAGACATGAAATACAAAAATCACATTTCCGTATCAAGAGCTTTCTTTCACACATTCACACATTCACATTTCACATTCATTCTACATACTCACAAGACGGTCCTTCGCCGAACATTGGCCAGATGTCCTCGAAGGTATGGATGCCCTCTGCTGCAGCCAAGGGTCATGAAAGTGAGTCGAAAATCTTCCCCTCTTTATAGTCATATTCCCCATTTCTTGAGGAAAAGGACATGTTTGCTGGTTGCTATAGTTCCAAGTACTTCCATTGTATAAAGGCAATCAAGCAATTAAAAGAATAGTTCATATCATCTTGTACCTTACTAATAAAAGGTTGCTTGCAGAAGAATTGGTCATATATCACGTTGTCAGGAAATGTATCAAGTGCCTCAGTGGTTCTCGGCCATGTAGGGTATGGTAGGGTCAGAAATACGTCACCGCTTGCCCGTCTGAGGGTGTGCCAGGTTTGTTTCTTCTGCCTTTACACATAAGAACTTAACTGTTTTCTTAATAAAGGTATTGATCACTGTTGAATATCGTGAATTCGTGAAGGTGGATGAAACATAAAGACAATCAAAGAAGATATGCATTGTAGGCAACATCACATGGCAATTAAGGAAGCCACACTTCTGGATCTGTGCATCTCAAAAGTACATTCTGTTGGTGCCAAGTCCTTACTGTTTTGCAAACTTTCTTCTCAAGCCAAATCAGCATTCCGTGTGTTCTCAGTTTCACAGTTCAAGGAATCCTCGCTTCACAATCCAAACCCCTCCTTCCAACAATGCACTGCGCGTGGCCATTTCAGTTTGGTTCAGGACCGTACTTTTTCCCTTGTGGAACTCATTCATTCATCACATACAGGGGCATCACAGTCCGGATTATGAGGAGAGGAAGCCAGAGCGTCTGCTGGCAACATGTCCTCGGACAAGTCCTGGGCAAAACTCGGGAGCAGCTCTGGACACACCGCTGAAATTAGGGCCTTACGCATCTGGAGTTGTCTTTCCAAGGCAGCAATCTGCTTATGGCAGGCTGCATGACTAACAGCCTCATGCTGTTCCTTCACCTGACTGACCATGAAACGAGCCGCAGACCTGGCATGACCAAGCTCAGCCTCTAAGGCATGGGCTTTCTCCTCCCAAGTCTGGGTGACTAGGGTGACATCACTTAACTTCTGTGCTGAAGCCTGCGCAACAGATGCAAAAGTTACCTTGTCTGCCCACAAGGTCTCAATCTTGGCATGAAGCCGGGCATTCTCCTTTTCCAGTTCTGCTAGCTTCCCACAGGTCTCAACTAGGGCACTACTAGCATCTCTGGCCACAAGCCAAAGTCCCCAAGCTGCCAACGAATCCTTCGAAGGCCTGAATGGGTTCTTTGATTTACATGCCAGGGCGTACGCTTCTCGGAGAGAGGCAAAAGGGTCGGCCGTCTGGAAGATAGAGTCTTTCCAGGGGCACTTTCTTTTACCCAAAGGCCATCTCTCCAGTTTCCCATGGACCTCCTCCTCACACATGAGGTCCTTAACTACAACAGGGCTCTCCTTAGCCATTTCTCCCAAGAGACAACTACAACTAACTACACAAAACACCACAACAACAACCAAATTCTTACACAATACGGGACCAGGACCTGGAGTGACAGGTAGGATCACTTAGATCCTTGGGGGAGCTAAGGAAAACGAACTCTCTGGAACTTCTCTAGGGAAGAGGGAAAGGAACCAATCTCCAGCCTGCCCAAGCAAAGGTCACTTTTGTACGCTCAGGCCCAGTTCTGCACCTTGACAGCACTGACGACAAAAGGACGAGGCCAATGGTTCAGGGATGGAGAGGCCACACGAGGCCCAGGGGACCCTTTCACTGAAGAGGGGGTAACGAACCCAATGGAACTTACAGCGCCACCTGGCCAAGCAGCGGGGGAAGAGGGACAAGGAACCCAAAACTGAACCGCTCCTAACTGGTTTTCTGGGTGAGGGGCGCCTCCTCTACTTCGGGCTAAACTGCTAAACCCCAAAGCTAGGTTGGGACTCACCACCCGCTCCTAACTAGCCAGCAAATCGGGATGCACCGAAAACTTGAGAAGTTGGGACTCACCACCCGCACCTTCTCCAATACCAAGCAAACCAAAAACCAAGGGGGACTCACAAGGGGACAACGAAAGAAGTGGGGCTGCTCCTTCCGTACTGTGTGCCTTGCAGCTAAGATGTTGAGTGTGTGTAGATTGTTCCTGATGTGCTAGGCCTAAAACACATACAATCCCAGCCCACGATAGACCCAAGATGGGGAGGTGGTTCCCAGGACAAGACAAGAGAGGGGTACAGATATCCACCCGATAGAAATACTGCACATACACACAGAAGTCACGCACACACACTAGCCTGCCTACCGGTGTTCTAAAACAACTCATTGATTGTTCCCTAAGTCAGTACTGCCCGATTTGAGGACGTTCATGACTCCTTCTCAAATTAGGGGTACCGGGGTTGCCCGCGTTGCTCCACCACTCTGTTACCCTGTGATTTGGGGGTCCCGGGAGGGACACCCAAATAACCAAAACCTAACACAAACAAGGTGAGAAAATTAGCAGGAGCACTCTCTTGGCTAACGAGAGGCAGGGTAACTTAGCGGGAATCTTTTACTCTATGTATACAGGTTCAGGTCAGTGAGTAGGCAAACAGTTCTAAATAATAATTGCTTAATAAATCTTATTGTTAAGAGAAACACAAACACACTGCTAACTAGAAATAGGAAATAGAGCTTTAGGGGAATGGGTGATACACCACCTGTCTGGCAGTCCTGAAGAGAAACCAATTGAAGAGAGAAGGAAACCTGGTGTGGCGGCCAAGGGGAGCTCACAGCGGCAGCAAGGCGGGATAGAAGTCCAGCAGGAGGTCCAAGTGTTCCGAGCAATCCAAAGAGCTCTCGGAGCGGGGGATTTTTATAGGAGAAGGAATGACCATGGGCTAGTCTGGTCCTGGGCGAAAACGATGAGTTTTGGACTGGAGACAATGTCTCCGAAAGGTCAGAATTTACATGATTGAATTATGGATCGAATTGACAATAGTATGGCCAGTATGTAGATACGGCTAGCTCAGCAGTTAAGCACTTAGCTCGCCAGGGTGCCCTTTCGGGGCAGAGGTCTCTTTGTTTTAGTACACATCTGTAATGAAGGTGTTTGTTTTGGGACATCCCCTAAAGCAGATCTGGCAATATCTGGCTTGCCCTGGTGGTGCAGTGGTTAAATGCCAGTACTGCAACCACAAGGTTGTGAGTTTGATCCTGCCAGGCTCCAAGGTTGACTCAGCCTTCCATCCTTTCGCAGGTCGGTAAAATGAGTACCCAGCTTGTTGGGGGCAATTAGCTAAAATAGATTGTAAACCACTTAGATAACACTAGTTGATAGGCGGTATAGAAATAAATGCTATTGCTATTGCTATTGCCTTGGTGTAACAAATATAGTCATGCCTAGCTTCACGCTTGTTCGGTGGCCTCACAAACACTTGGCTGGTGGCAGAGCAGGGCCGAATTGTGATATCAAAATGATATCTAAGGTTATCAAAGGCCAGGCCAGTTCATGGTGATAACAGCTTCTCCTTAATTATGATGGTTCTTAATTGTGCTTGAATGCATTCGTGGTGGATGCTAGGTTGCAAAATCTTGTAGAAGTTTCCCTTCAATAAGAAGGAACAAAGAAATAAACAAACCCTGAAGTCACGGCAGAGACACAAATTCAGGTGCTGGCAACAGAACTGTTGATGCTGGTCTAGCATGATAGAACGATCCTAGAAGAATTCTTTAAAAAAACTCTGTAGAAGAAAATTTCTATAGAAAACTAAAAAGTTTATGTTAACATCAGTGAAAGTGGTCTGTGGTTTTTAAATTTTCAGTGTGAAAATTGCAAGAGAAGAAATGAGTTGCACACTTTCATGGGCATGGCTAGGAAGTTAGTGGTTCCTGTCTCCAGAAACAAGAAGAAGGAAAATATATGCTCCTCTTAACAGGCATTTTAAGAGAATATGAAGAGAATGTGAGACATGTGAAGCTTATGCTGATCACACAGATATTTGATTTACATCTTACAGATTTCAGGGACCATGGACTTGCATGAGAATTTCTCATTCACCTATGCACAATGGCCATGAACACAGAATGAGGACTTGACCCAAGATCACTGGAAGGAAACTATAGAGGAATAGTGATATATAGTACTTCTAGAGCGCAGAAAGTAAGCAATAGCCATTGTACAAGGCTGGACCAAGAAACAGGAAGAAGTATTATTTGACCCACCATGAGAGTGAATAATAATTTTGCATGTTTATTTGCACAGAGTGGGAAACAATCTAGTGGAAGTGATTTGCAATTATACATAATAACCATTGCTACTTGCAGTGAAGGATTTTACTTTTTTTTTCCTCTTAGGAAGAGTTGACTATAACTCTGTTCCTTCCATCTCTTCTTTATTATGCTCTATTAAATGCTACACACAAAGATGTGTTATTGTACTGCCATGGTCCTGATTTTTATGTCACATGTGACATCCAGAATTTGACCTATAGCCATCAATATATATCTCCTTTTAGGAGATCGAATCGATAAGGGCCAGTAGAACATACTGTGCTCGGACAACCTGAGTTCTGTCATAGTCTTACTGTCCCAGATATAGCTATACAAACTGACGTCTCACACAGCTATTTCTTCCATTTTCAAAACACACTTTCCCACATAGCAACTGGCCTGAGGAGCTACCAAGGAGAAAAAAGTCTGCATCAACACCTCATCCACAAGTTTAAATACATTTCTGTAAAATATTTATGACATTATAAATAAACTACTTGTATGAATTATGTTGTAGACCCTTCAGTTGCAAAGTGGGGGTGTCACGGGAAATCTGTTATGTTTTGCCAATAATAATAATGTACCTGTCGCATTTCATGCTCTGCATTTGAGAAATCAAAAGTTCAAAAAGATTGTTTGTCTGTGCAGAAGACATGATAGAAAACCATTTCACTAAGGAATGTCTGGGAAACAAGCCAGCTCCCTTGATGTGAACACTTCAGTTTTAGATTCTCTGAACAAACACAGAAGGAATGAGTAATGCCCATACAAAAGTAGCAGAAAGCCTGGGCAGGTAGCCAGATGTGAAATTTTTGGTTCCCTGAAACAATTTTGCTTAGAAAGCAAGAGTCTCAAGTTACAATTAGTTGAGAAATAGATTAGCAAATGTCTTTAATGGCTATAAAAACTCAGATTGCAGCAGTTAGGGGCAGTTAGCCCTTTGAGCAATTGTACTGAAAACAGTTGCTTTCTTTTATGCTGACATGCTGATTGCTAGAATGTAGGCTAGGAACACTTTCAATTCACAATACTTGGATAGAAATACCAATTCATGAAGTAGAACATGTCTGTTTCATTAACTGAAGCATACCAATATCTTCCAATCATTTTAAAGACTTATTCGTGTTTACCTAAACCTTTAATTTTGTTTGTCAATTCATCTGATAATGAATGATTGTTTTACTTCTAGTGCAAACACACTTACATTACACAGATTGACTTGTGATTTTTTGGTTTTTTAAAAAAGCATTTGGCACTTCTTTTTAGTAGAAATACACAGTAAATGTCAGGTAGCCCTCCATATTTTAGTTATGGGACATGTAGTAGGAGTTAAGTAGCAGCTTGCTTGCAACAAGGTATGAGAACCAGAGATAAAACAAAGCAAGGAATGTAGTGATAAGCACTGCCAGGCTAAACCAGAATTCCAAGGTCTCTTGCGGGCAGGATGAGAAATTATTTGCCTTTTATGTTTTGAATTTTGCTAATTGCCTCCAGTTCACTCACTGAAGTCCTGTACTATGTATCACGCTCCTAATAAATAGTGTTTATGCACTGTTATATTTGTGTGTGTGAATTCAGTTCCTGACAGAGTGAGTGAACTCTTGTAAAAGATATTAAAAATATGTATCAAAAAACTGAAGAAGAACCTGCAGAAAAGGGAGCATCCGGCAGAGTCATCAAAAATCCAGGTGAGGGAATTGCCAAAAGAGATGAGAAAGTCCTAGCCAGCCTCCTGATGTGAGACCCAAGACATGGCCTTCGATTCCTCCATCCACCCCGACTGGAGGCCAAACTGGGCCCGGGGAGAGAGACCAGAAACTGCTCAGCACCAATGTTGTCATGCTACAAGATGTGTTAATTCAGTTCCTGACAGTAAGGGTGGTGTATTTATGTGTACTTCCGGCCAAGATGTCAGTGCAGCTGGTAGCCTGAACAGCTCGCTCAGGACTACCGCTGTGAATCTGTAGGGGAAACATCTCCCGGGGACCTTATGTCCCTATTGAAAGGTACCCCCTTAGCAGGTAGCTCATGAAGTCCCTGATTGCCCCAGTGCCCAGTTGAGAGGGAAGGGAGACACCGACATGAACAGGATGGGGGAGAGAGCTGCTGCCACAGATTCGTAGCCAGGAAAACTGATTAGTGCCGGCAAAAAAACCTTTTTTAAAATGAGAAGGGTTTGAAGAAGAAAGAAACCAGTTTGAATCTGCAAAGGGAAGAGAAAGTCTAGGCTGGAATATAAAATCTAACTTCTGTTTGGGACGGAGAAACTTTGGTAAAGACGGCGAGTCCGGAGGTGCGGAGTGGTCTGGGGGGAGAAATGGAGGACGCAGTTGGCTTTGGCAATCCTGGCGAGCAGTGAGACTTTTACTTTTTTTCTAAACAGCTGAAGCTTCCCCTCACGATCTGGTGTAAAGGTACTTTTTTGGGGAATAACTAATATTGATTACATATAATTAACATGTGGAGTTTAAATAAATAAATAAGTTGCAGAACGGAGTAAAGAGAAAGTGGACGTGAACGAGGACATTGCTGATGGTGAAGACTAAACAGAGAGATAAATGGAAGACATAACAGAAGTGGTTTAGAGATCAAGAGGGGGGAAATAATGGAAGCTGCATCTTTATAGTTTTTTTAACCCTTTGAATTGAATTGGATAAGCCTCTAGAAGAAAGGTGAAGATTATAAAAAGGTTAAAAGTAAACTAGTCAGAGACAAAAAGTGTACAAATGGATTAGCCTCAGGAAGAGAGGTGAAAGAAAAAAATCAGGATATCACCTATTGTAACTATAGCTAGTAAGAGCCTTTAGATTCTGACTCTGTCTTGTTTTGTTTGTGGTTTTTAAAATGGCTCTTAAATTGGATTAACCTCAGGAAGAGAGGCAAAGTAAAAAAGAAGGAACTATTGACTGTGGATGTTGCTTGATTTATTCTGAAGAAGCCAAAAAAAAGAGACCTAATAACTGGTGATTGTGAATGGAACTATCAGCCTGGTTCCTGTTTGGTAAATGGATTAACCTTAAGAAGAGAGGTGAAGCTTTTAAAAAGAGCAGATGTTACCCTGTGACTTGGGGGTCCTGGGAGGGGCACCTAAACGACCAAACTGAACCAAACAAAGATGGGGAAATTAGCTGGAGCACTCTCTTAGCTAACGAGAGGCAGGGTAACTTAGCGGGGATCTTTTACCCAATGTATAAAGCGTCGGGTCAGTGAGCAGACAAACAGTTAAAATAGCAACAATAATATTTATTAGCAAGCAGGCAAGTTAATAAGAAAACACAGCCTCACTACTACTAAGAAATAGAAAATAAGAGTTTTAGGGAATGGGTGATATGTCACCTCTCTCACAGTCCTGTAGAAGCCAATCGGAGAAAAGGAAACGGCAGCTGAGGGGAATTCGCAGAAGAAGAAGCAGCAAGGCGGGATGGAAGTCCAGCAAAGTCCAAGGAACTCTTGGAACTGGGGATTTTTATATGAGAAGGAGTGACCATGGGCTAGTCTGGTCTTGTGTGACAACAGTGAGTTTTGGGCTGGAGACAATGTCTCTGAAAGGTCAGGATTTACATGATTGAGTTATGGTCCAAATTGACAATAGTATGGCCAGTACGTAGATGTGGCTAGCTTGGCAGTTTAAGCACTTAGCTCACCAGGGTGCCCTCTCGGGGCAGAGGTTTCTTTGTTTTAATACGGATCTATAATTAAGGTGTTTGTCTCGGGAGGTCCCCTAAAGCAGATCTGGCAGTGTCTGGCTTACCTTGGTGTAAACAAATATGACTCAGCAGATAATAGCCATGCCTAGCTTCGCGCTTGTTCGGTGGCCTCGCAAACACTTGGCTGGTGGCAGAGCAGGGCCGAATTATGATATCGGGGTTTACCAAAGGTCAGGCCAGTTCATGGTGGTAACACAGAGGAAAAGGAAGGGAATGGAATCTTGAAGAATCTGGGCTAGACAGTAAGAAAGAAAGAAAATGGACAGGGCATGTTTAAAAATATGAATTGATGTGATTTGAAATATGAACTTTAAATCTGCAATGAATTAACTGTTGTCATATTATAAAAATAATAAAATAGCAAAGACGATTTCAAATTTCTTCCCTTTTCATTAGAATCTGAAATAAGTAGCTATGGAAATAGACTTATAGATAGCTAGTTAAGTCAAGATATTAAATGAGTTAAATATTGTGGATGTTATATTGAATTATATTGTGGACTTTATAAGTTATCTTGATTATTTGTTACTTAACTAAAGATCTGATAAGGGTAAATGTAGAGAAAAGTAAGAAAATATGGCAACAGGCCAAAAGAAGACAACACAGACACAAATCCAACCACAAGTTCTAGAAAGAAAAGTATCTATGGGATCTAAAACGATGGAGATGAATAGATTGCTAGAAGAATTCCAAAAAATGAAGAACGATATGATTGAAGAATTAAAGGCAATGAGGACAAAGATAAGAACAACAAGGACAGAAATAAAACAAGACCTGAAAAAGGGAGTTGAAAATTTGAACCAAAGTTTGCAAAAACTTACAACAGATTTAACAACAATGGATCAAAAAGTTGAGGATATATGAGAGAAAAGTCAAAAATTGGAAAACCAGATGGAACATATGAAGAAAGCGCAACAAAAAGATAAAGAAACTATAATGCAACTGGAAATATGTCAACGGAGTAGAAGCCCGAAACTGAGGGGACTCCCTGAACAGAAAGATGAAAATTTAAGCCAAAGAGTGACATATATTCTTGCAGCATACATAGGCCAAAGAAAGGCAAGATATGAACATGAAATAGATAAGGCCTTCAAGGACTTCCGATCTGGCGGCAAAGTGAATGGCAGCCTAGGGAATTAGCTCTCCCTGGGAAGTCACCGTGAGTGGTTTATCCAGGGTAATTTATGAGACTCCGGGAAATCGCCGCTCCGGTAAAGGATCAACTTGCCAGGATTAGCCCTGGACGAGTACTCTTCAGGGAAGAAGAGTCCTAAGGGCGTTCAGAGGGGACCTGAAGACTGTTAGCCCATGAGCCGGAGGTGTTTCGACTCCGGGAAGGCAAATGGACAAAAGCAGTGGATCGAAGGAACCACCACAGCCGCTCGTTGTCAGCCAAGGGATTTATTCCCCAAAACAATGCCCAGATCTTTTTAAATTTGGAGTTTGGGTAAGTAAAATCGGCAGGTAAATTAGTATGCCAGCTACCAGAGTCTAAAGTAGGTAACTCCAACTTTGGAAAAGACTTTGCTAAACACATGAAATAAAAGAGAGGATGATCTGACATCTACAAGACAGCTTTAACAGCTTTTGAAAGATCCGTCTTGCATGAAGAACTTTCAACTTTAATACTTCTGGTTTCAATAGTTTAAGACCCCCTCTTTTTTCTTTCTCTGCTGACTTTTTTGGGAAAATGGCATGTTAATACACAAGATCTTGTTCTAAGATGGACTCTATGCAATTCATGAACAGCTAGGTAACAGGACTTTGAAATGTTCATTTTCTTTTTCTCTTTGGAGTAAATAGGACTAAGAAACATGTAAAAAGCCCATCTATGGACAGTATATAGATTAGATATCTTCGGTGGACAGTTTTGTGGGGCAGTCACTTTCCGAGTGAGAGGTAGTAAGGTGACAGAAATCGACTGTGAGTAAAGGTTAATGGTGGCAAGAACGCAGAGACTCTAACAATAGCTGACATTTGGAATAAAAGGCAGTGAGACTTTGGGAACAAGGAAGGTCTAAACCAGAAGGAACAGCGGTAAAGAAAATAGGAGGGATACAACATAATGACGTTAGATTACATAAAGAGAAGGCTGTGAAGAGAAAGTCAGAGGCATCTTTAAAAGACAGAAACAAAGTGAAACAATTTATTGTGTATATATTATATTTACAAATACTTATATTTATATTACATGTCCACTATTAAATCAGAGATGGAAACAGTACAAGATAAGACAACACAAATGGAGGAAAAACACGAATACTAAATGAAAAGCAACTACAAGAAGAAGCCAGGATAAACAGAATAGAGATACGATACTGAGAACACTGCCTTAAATTGAGAGGATTGAGAGAACAAGATCAAGAACGTTTTTATGACAAAGTTATAACTGCATTTTCAGAATATGTACAACTATTGGAGGATAGATTGCACGCGAGTATTGAAAAGATATTCAGAATTAATTCTAGAGTAGCATGAGAAAGAAATCAACCCAGAGACATTGTTGTAATTTTTACCGACCAGAGAACAAAGGAGATTATTTTACAAAAAAGTTATCAAGAAAAGTTATGCATCAATTCCCATGAAATAAATATCTATAAAGATATACTGGCCCAAATGCTTAGAAAAAGACGAGGTAATAAATTGATAACACAATTCTTGACTAAGCAAAAAATCAATTATGCATGGAACAGAACAGAAGGAATCTTCTTTGTCTATAATCAAAAGAGATATAGAATGAATAATACTGAGAAGGCAAGAGAAGTTTACGAAAGATTAAAACAAGAATTAGAACATCAAGGGAAAAAAGAAACCAGGAAAAGCAGACAATTAACACCAGAAAGATCACAACAAGATGAAGAATTGGGAGCCATAGGTGAGGAATTGAAGATGGGAGAAGATGAATCTTCAGAGGAGACGAAGGATCCAGAAAGAAGTCAAGATAAA
>CAOKZL010004017.1:0-53905 GCA_948472985.1 Iguana delicatissima
CTGCTTTGCCAGCTGTTGGGTACTTTCTTTTCAACCACTTTTAATCACTTTAGGGGTGTTTTAGTGATTCAGAGGGGGTTGGTTTATTTAATTTGAAAATCACTATTTTATCTGTATATATTGTATATATTGTCTTGTATTTTATATTTTATATTTATATTACTTGTTGATGTGTTTCCTTGTTCCTGCTGCTGCTGCTTTCGTTCTTTTTATGTTTCGGGTTTTGTTCCCTCATTTTAATTGATTGATATAGTCTGTAGACTGATTCAATAAAGATTTTGCCATAATTGAAGTACATCCGTCAGTATAATTTCTTTTTAAAAAATTATGTACTTGCTTATATGTATTCCTCCCTTCCTTACACAGCACAGTATGGCAGGCATGGTGTTTGCTTCACTACTTTATCCTTACAATGGGGAATTATTTAAACATGCCTCTTCCACCTTAACGTATTCTACTTGTCCTTTTATGTTTACAAATGAGATGATATAAAAAGTAGTTAAAGGTTAGATGGATTTCTCTCCTTGCTCTTTTAATGTATGTATATGAGCGGTAAGGGAATTTGAATCCACATTAGTGACCTAGGAGTGTATAGATTTACAGGCTGAGAGGAAGCTCCATTGAACTCAATGGGACTAGACATTGCATAAGAGTGTGCTGTTGAGAGTGATGCATTAATTACCAACATTGGCTTGTGGTCCAAGGGGACTCATCCTGAAATTTCGGGCATGTTCCCCTGCTCTGGTCACAAAGTATCTGTGGCTGTTCATCTACTTCTACCAATCAATATATGTGGTGGTGCAGTGGTTCAATGCTGGTACTGTAGCCACAATGTTGTGAGTTCAGTCCTGCAGGGCTCCAGGTTGACTCAGCTTTCCATCTTTTCGTAGGTCAGTAAAATGAGTACCCAGCTTGTTGGGGGCAATTAGCTAAATACATTGTAAACAGCTTAGGGACTGCTTTGCACTGATAGACAGGTTAGAAATGTAACTGCTCTTGCTATAACTCAGTGGTTCTCAACCTGTGGGTCCCCAGATGTTCGTGGACTTCAGCTCCCAGAAGCCCCAGCCACTATGGTCAATGCTCAGGGCTTCTGGGAGCTGAAGTCCACAAACATCTGGGGACCCACAGGTTGAGAACCACTGCTATAACTGCTATTTCCCTTTGTCCTTCCCATATATCCACCTTAAGCCATCCTAAATATCTTAAAGGCACCAGATCCTGTCTGATTTTGGAAGCTAAGCAGGATCAATCCTGGTTAGTGCTTGGATGGGAGACCTCCAAAGAATACCAGGTACTGTAGGCTATAAGGAATTCTAAGCCTAAGAAAATGCTATGAAATTCATGGGGTTGCCTCATGTGCAATATAAAGGCACATATACGCACATCCCTCTTCTATTCCTTTCTGTTTCAAGGATTAATCTTTCATCCCACTTTCTATATTACTTACCAAAATGTTACGTGTCATCCATTGTATAATGCTATGCAATACTAGGTCTTGGGGCACTGACTGAAATCTCCAGAAATGATGTAAAGTCAAAGGCTTTCACGGCTGGAATCCATAGGTTGTTGTGGGTTTTCTGGGCCTTGAGGCTGTGTTCTATTACTATTTTCTCCTGACGTTTCGCCTGCATCTGTGGCTGCCATCTTCAGAGGATCTGGTGGCATGGAAGTGAGACACAGTATATATATTTGTGTAGTCCCTGGGTGGGAGGAAGCAATTTGCATATGTTAAGTTGGCCTGTGTGATGGCCTATTCTTAAATGGAATATCTCCCAGGGTTGAGTTGTTAGTCAAGGGATATGCATCCAGTGCGTTAAGTACATTAGCCATCTATTGTATTGTTTCTTATAGAGGGACCTGCAGAGTCTGGGTAGTGTTCATTGGCATATTTTGAGTCTTGATTTTAGTGTTGTTCAGTACTGGTAGCCAAATTTTGTTTAGTTTCCGAGTACCTTCTTTCCTGTTGAAATTGTCCAGAAATGGTTCTCTGGTTATCCATGCAGTGAGACAAGTGTCAGGATGAGCTGTACCGAAGAATAAGGAAGTCCAATTGCTGTATGTGAGGTGATACCATCTCCATCTGTTCCCAACTCATGCCAGGATTCTCTGTTTCAACATGATGCTGTTTTATACATGTGTTGTGCCTGTGCAGCATCTGTGAAAAAAAAACGCCAAGAGTCAGGGATGGGGCTGGGGAGAAACAGTGGGTGGATGCACATGGGCCTGTCATGCTATTTGTAGCAAAATAAGGAGCAGAGCATCAGTGTTGCATTACAACTCTTCTTACTGCAGCAGCAGCAATGCAGGGTCTGGGAGGAAAACTCCTAGAGGCATAGTAGTATGTCTTCTGTAAGCCCCAGCAGCAACATAGGGCCTGGAACAACTCCCTGCATTATCCCATAGGTAATGTCATATAGGATATGAGCTCTTGTAAGATTAGCAGCAACTGCTTATAGTTACTAGGTGTATTTTGCTGCTTTTTCTGGATCTTGGTTGCCATCCTATTTGGTTAGTTGGGTTTTGCCCCCAATCAGTTGACCCAGGAACAGTTCTAGTTCACTTGCCAACCCCTTCCTGCCCTGCATTTATGACATTACAAAGGCCCACCCCTAATCCCAGGTTTCAGCCCTGAAATTTCACAGTATCTGAAGCAGTTCACCTGACAACCCTATCCAGCAGCCTTCTCCCTACTCATCCCCAGATCCTTCTTCACCTGCCCTTTTAATGCATGTGGCGGGGAAGGGGTATTTGTTGCACTTCACCATCATTACTCCCACACTCTCTCCTGACCTAGATTTGCTCCGTTGATGACTCTTCTCTGTGCTAAAATCTAAGCCCCAAATTGTACATTATAAATAAATGCTTGTACTGTAGTCTGATGACCTATATGAAACTAGTTAAGTTTTGCCATGAGCAGATAAGCAGCAGATAAGAGACCTTCACTTTTAACCACTTGCTGTTTCTTCTTCTTCTCCAAGTGGCTCTAACTTCCATGGGATTTAAAATGCAAAGTATTGTTTCATCCACAAAGATTTCCTCTTCTTCCTAGTCTCCATAGGTTTGGATTTTATCATAGCTTGTTCTTTCTTGACATCTCTTGTTTTCACCATCTATGTATTTTACCCCAAGCAACCTATAGTCCAAGCAGGGACCACTGGTACAAATTCCCTCCTGTTCCAATATGCCCATATGATTTTTCAACCAGGTTGCCATCATTGACTTTGTGATCACTTAAGAGTAAGCATTATTCATTTAAATATTCCACATACCGAATGTTGGACGTTCTACAGATGAATGAAAAAGCCTTTATTAGGAGTTTTGAATAAGATTGCTTCTACTTTATTTCAAATCACCTGTTAATGTCTCACATGTTGTGTACATGCAAAAATGTTATCAATGGAAAATAAAATAACCAAGAAAGCCATTTCCAAAGTCCAGTGTACACTCAATGCACGCTTTACATATGCGTTAAATATTGATAATTTTAAGCAGACCATGTACTAACTCCCATGTGTGAGAAAAGCCCCAAAAATTAAAATAAAGGCCCAACTCTGGAAGGAAAACCACTGTGGCTATTTCTTGTGTTTATTTTGCCCTTTCTGTTGACTTTGGGGGAGGGGTTGCATATGTTAATGAGTGTGCTGCCTACAAAGCTCAAAATCATTTAGTAAATATGGACTAGTTCTTAGTTTGATTATGACCGTGGATCATAAGTGTCTTTAAAAAACTCTTACTTCTATGAAGACTAACATTCTCAATCTACTCTGATCTGGTACTATCCAACATTTAGGGAATGAGGTTTGGTTCAAGGCCTCCTCCGATAACATCCTATCTCTGACCTGTCACTAACTTTCAGCTTCTCTTCCTCTTTTAAATTAAACCGATTCAATTTACAGATTTATTTGGAAGAAATATATTAATAGATTGTGAGGCATATAATTAATTTTACAATTGCTACATAATTTATTAATAGTTCTACATTTGTCAACAGGATTGCTTCAAATAAAAATTTTGGGATTGGAAGCTGACACAAGAAGGAAATAATTTGCAAGGTCTGTAGCAGATACTTTTATCCAGATGCATAAAAACTGCATGGATGAACAAATGGATGTCCCCTTGTTTGTTTATCTTTTTTTTAAAAACTTCCTGCTAGAGTTCCGGCTTAATCTTTTTGGGGGAACCTATAGACAAAATATCTGAAAAGGAAAACCTGGTTTCAGGATTTCTTATACACACAGACATCCAAATGCATGTCTTTGACACTACAACGTCCATATCTGTATTATGATTTAAAGTATATGTCTGTCAATTATGCTGTACAAATCTACATGCTTGATCAAAATCACTAAACACAGCACCGTATCTAACGGGACCAAAACCAAAACCATAGTAAAGTTTGGGATACAACTGGGTAGCTCTCAAACAAATTCTTTGTTTTTGCTCCAGAAAGCACATTTATGAATCAATTTTGACCAAACCTGGTATTTACATTTAAGCAGACATCAGAACATTTCCATGCTAGTTTTGGACCAGCAAACTTCCTTTTTTTTAAACTGCTGCGTTTGGTCCATTTTGCATTAAATTTGGAGTGAAACTGATTTCAAGGATTGTAGATATTACCAGTTCAACTTCTTCCATTTCAAGGATGATGAAGTGATGGAAAGTAATACTTTAATAAGTGAAATAGTCATATGATCATATAGTTAATGCTATGTTAAATATATCAATTACAGGTTGAACCTCCCTTGTTCAGAAATCCAAAATCCAGAAACCTCCAAAAGCCAAAACGTTTTGCTGCCAGCCGTCTGCTTTACCCTTTGAGGCAGCGGCTACAGCAGTCCTGCTTGTTCATTTCTCAGATCCTCAGTTGCTCTCTTTTTCTCACCAGCTGCCAGTGTCTGCCGCTGAGGTGGTGGTGCCAGCACTCCTGCTCATTTGTCTCTCCTATCTGATGACTACCACACCCGTTGCCTTGAATGTGGAGGCAGGCTACTGGCAACAAAAAGAGAGAAACTGAGGATCCGGGAGACAAACAAGTAGGAAGTGGCTGTGGCACTCCTGCTCATTAGTCTCTTATGTCTGAGGAACGCTGCAGCCACCATCTTGAAGGCAGAAGTGGGCAGCTGGAGGCAAAAGAGAGACTGAGGATCTGACAGATGAACAAACAGGAGCATCACAGTCACCACCTCAAAAGCAGAAATGGGCAGCTGGCAACACAAAGAGAGAGATAGAGGATCTGTGAAATGGCAGGAAGCATCGATTCGCACTGAATGCTTGGATTCTCACCATTTTACAGATTCCCAGTCTCTCCCCAGCCTCAGGTCTCATGTACAACACAAGTAGCAAACAAATGAGACAGGAGGTTATTCCACAAAGATATTCGACTAAAAATCTGAAATATGTAACACTTCTGCTCCTGAGCATTTCATATACGAGAGGCTTAACTTGTATAGGTAATAATTTCTATTCACCAAAATAATTTACTTACAAGTGAAATTGACAAAATGAACTTGGACACCTCTGGATAAATTTTCTAGCATGTTCATATATGAATGTCAACTTCTGTAACCAAAAGTTCCTATCAGTTGGACAGTGGTTAAACAAAGCAATGAGCTACAAATAGGCATCCAGTTGTAACCATGCAAATATTCCCCTTGCCTCAGCATTCTTCCTAGGTGTAAAGCTCACAGTCTGCCAGGGGCTATTTCTCTGGCCCGTAGCAGAAACTAGAGGTTCTCTCTCTCTATTGCACTCTCATTTAACTTGTGTGTGTTTTCAAGGTGCCTATCAAGACAGGCAATCAAATGAATTTCATAGGGCTTTTTAAGCGAAGAAATATGCAGTTTTGGTCTGCTTCTGCATTCCTCTGAATATACTCTACAGCCCCAGGTATTCCTTGGTGGTTCCCCTTCCAAATACTAAACAGATCTGACTCTGCTTTGCCTCTGAGATCAGACAAGATCTGGCATCTTTAGAATATTTAGGCCCCATACCTAGGAACATTTTAACTCAGTGAACAGCTTTTAAGAATTGAATATAAGCAACTGTTTATTATGGGGTCAGAAGTGTTTACAGCAAATTTTGTTTTACATTTTCTATTTTGTAGCTTACAATCCAAAATATACAGGAGAAGGAGCAATGCCTAACTCCTGTGTTCAAAGGTAGTGATTCTACATGGATTGAAGGATTTATGCATGAAGAAGCATGGATTCTCATTCCAAGGGAGAATCATTGCATTTGATAAAGTTACTAGAAGCTGTGAAAAGTTTCAAAATGGGATTATGAGACTTCCAAAAAAAAAAGGCAAACTGCTGTTTGTTAGGGGTTAAGAGAGGTGCTTATCTGATTTATGTAGGTTTCACTTGCCACAACTACAAGTTTAGAATAACCATACATTTCCATTTTAAGGATGGAAAACAGAGATTTTCATTAGGTAGAGTGATACAGCCACCTCAGAGAGAAGATGCTGGGAGCAGGGAGTAATAATAAGTTGCTAGAGTACAGAATATAACCTGTACCCCTCACATTAGCCTGCTGCCCTTGGTTGTGGTTAAGTTCCCTGTCCCCAGTGTTGAAGCAAGATTCAGTTGTTAATCCCTCAGGTTCTATATGTGGAATAAGGCATCGGAGGAGAGGGGAGGAATACAGTCAGCTCTCCATATCTGCAGATTCATGGATTCAACCAACCATGGCTTGAAAATATTCCCCCCAATTTTTTTTTTTAAAAAGCAAACTTTAATCTTGCTATTTTATATTCTATCTTATTACACTATTCTACTTAATGGGACTTGAGCATCTATGAATTTTGGCATCCCCACAGGTTCCTGGAACCAAACCCTAGCAGATACCAAGGGCCCACAATACATCTTTTGTTTTGCCTCAGATATCAGACTTTCTTTGGGCAGCCCTGGGGAATAGATGCTGAGAGACAGCAATTTTTTTCAATAGGCCTATTGTTGTTGTTTAGTTTCAAAGCCTGTAACTCTTTACTTCCAACTCCAGACACATGGATGCTGTCTGGGCATTGTTTGAGAAATACTCTGCCCGTGTACAAAGGCATTCTTTTTCACGACTGAAAATAAGACCCTGAAACAAATTCTGGCAAACCCCTCCCAGATGCTGATATGGGACACCCTCTTCCCCAATTCCAGGACAAGAAGATCTCCCGGGAAAATTATTGAAAGAGTTCTCTTAATATGGAAACACGGAATTGGAACTGGTAAGGAGGGTGAAGGCAACGGCAACCCCTTATGAATAAATTCTACCAATAAAACCCCAAGACAGATTTGTCTCAGGGTCCCGGTAAATTAGAAATGACATGAAGGCAGACAACAAAACAAGTAGGATTGTTGATTTCCTCAGTTGTAAAAAAGGCTATTCTTGTCTTCCATGAGGAAGAAACCAAAAATCGGAGACTCCCCGGACGGGTTGCTCCATCGGATGCCAACAGGCCCAGCAAAGAAGATGTTCCAAAGGAACAATGGCGAAGATGTTTTTTTTCCCGTAGGAAGAATAACAAATTCAGACGACCGCAGCCAGCTCTTTTTTGTGCCCGCATCCCTTAAAAGCTGAACAGGTGCTTACTGCTCCTTCTGCTGTCCTCAAGACCCCTCCCACTTAAAGTGGATATTCACCGGGTGTGGGTGTGTTTAAACCCAGGCCGGCACCATCCAGAGCTCCGCCCCTCCTCTCTCTGGGGCCATTTCCGCACTACTCTGTTATAGCGCTATTATTCCAGTTTCAACATCCTACGGAATCCTGGGGTTTGTTGCAAACCCCAAGATTCCATAGGGTGTTGAAACTGGGATAATAGCACTATAACGGGTGATGCGGAAAGACTGGATCCCGGAAAGATCTGGATCCCGGAGGAATGCAAGTCTCAAATCCGCCCAAGAGCTGAAATACAGCTGAAATTCCTCGGCGGAAAAGGATAGGCGGGGGAGGGCGGGAAGCGAAAAGGAGGGACCTTGGTTCTCCGTTCCTTCTCTGCTCTCTCCCTCCCTTCTTTCCTCCTTCCCTCCCTCCACCCCGCGCCCATGTCTTTTGCATGGATTTCCTTGCAGCAGTTCCATGCTAGAGGTCTCCACCGAGCTGCGCGAAGAGGAGCCGGCTGCATCGGAAGGTTGCTCTTTCTTTTGTGCATCACCCAGCCAAGTCGGTGCAAGTCAGAGTCCTGCTGCCGTGCCCAGTTTCGGACCGCCGTCCCTAACAAAGACGAACAAGCCAGCCGCCCGCTCCCCCCTTTTTCTTCTTCTTCCTACCAGAAAGCAAGATTTTGGCGCGGGGGACTGGAAAAGCCGGCGGCCACGTTTCTGGCCTCCCTTTCTCCCCTTCCCTTGCAAGAAGCAGAGCGACGGAGAGAGCGGGAAGGAGATGCAAAGACGGAGGAAGAGAACTGGGAGCCGGGTACCACCGCAACAGCCCTGATCACAACAACACATCTGCAAAAGCCATTGTCCCAGCCTCAGGTCTGCGCCTAGGATCAGCCCCTCGCAGGCCCCCGCTGGCCGATCCCAGCCTGAACGGCTACGGACTGGTTGCTGCCTCCCCCAGGTCTGGTCCCTGGGAGCACATCCCATTCCTCCCTTTGCCCTGCCAGTCTTTTTTTTTTCCCCCCTCCTCTTTCTCCTTTTACTTGATTCTCTCTGTCCCCCCCCCGCCTCTTTTTCTGCAGTATTTCTCTTGGAGAGCTCAGCCTCTCTCGGCTTACCGCTCTCTGCTTTGGATGTTTGCGGAGCAGAGCTCATGCTGAGCGCCGACAGGATGGAAGAGTTTCAGAGCGAGGAAGAGGAACCCTGGTACGACCAGCAGGACTTGGAACAAGGTAAGGAGACGTGTCTGTCCACACGAGCAGCAGCAGCCGCCGCCGCCTAGCCAGCAGGAGCGGGTCCTCCTCGTCTTTCCGCAAAAGGAAGGCATGACCTAGCAGGGCAGGACAAGTCCAGAAGCAAATGGCCTCTCCGGTGGAGGGAGGGAGGAAGATTAAAATCTTCCCCATGCCCCATTTTCTTACTTTAGCCTAAAATGGATCTGAAAGGCCGTAGCGAACCTGGAGGAAACACACCAAATGGTATGTTTAATCGTTCGTGGAACGCCCCGGGTCCAGCTTGGAGTTTAAATGCCTCTGTAGACATAAAGATCAGTTTTACCTCCTGGTTGTTCTCATCGTGGGATAAATCTGTTCTCTCAAGCCGTGAGGGCACATGGTGTCAGATGCCTGCAAAACCTATAGTGACATTTGGCAGATTTAGCAGCTGCCACTTTGACGGTAGAATAAATTGAGAGGAGTTGGTAGCAGACTGTGGTGAGGCTGTCAGAAATGGTTTGTGCAAAATCGAAGACCCTCTGGTGTGGAAGGAGCAAGTTTTTAGCAGCAAATAGTCCAGAAGCCATTTTTAAGAGGAAAAGAGGCAAAAGGTCCCTTTTTGACTGTACAGATCCACAACTTTACGTGTTGTGCTTGTGAACTGTATTCGTTCAAGGAGCTGCACCAGATTCTATGTTGTCCTTTAAGTGGAATAGAAAAGTTTTCACAGCTTCGGTTGCAAAAAGAGAAATGAGAGGAAGGTGACTATATGGAATTGGAGCATTCCAAGCCTGCTTAAACTGGTGAAAAAAAATATTCTGGCTAGATACTAGCTTTGCAAGACAGTGAGCCCTCAGTTAGCTATAGTTGAAAATGGAAATCATTACCCCTAGGTTGTGAAAAAAGGGCCATAGATAGGCATTCTTAGATCTCACTGATTTAAGAATGTCCCATTGTGTTAAGCATGTCCTTAACGCTTCCACTGAAAGTAGCAAGGCATAAGCTTGTGTAACTTTGGCCAAACAGTGTCCCTACTTGTATGAGAGTTATAAGACTTGCATCATCCCATCCACAGGAAGTTAAAGACCAAAAATGAAATGAAAAAGGAGGAATCCACATATGTGTTTTAAACTATGATATGATTGACTTGATCCTAAAAAGCATACACACTGGTTCTCAATTTCTTGAGTCAACATCAATAAAGTAAATATATTTTCTAGTAGTGAGGTGAGCTTGCTTAATGACAATGAACTCAAACTTGGACAGTTACCAGGTATTTCTGCTTCATCATGTGGCTTGTATGCTATGGAAAGAAATTTATGTACAGAATAAAGAGAATCTGAAGAAACCATGTCTTTACAAATCAGTTGTCAGATTTCTTGAGCGGATCCCTAAGTGCTCAGGAAGGGATCATGTGAGCACAACATCAGCAGAACATTAAAAAAAATGGCAATGCAAGGTCTTGGTGAATGCATATCATGCTGATAAGCTGCCACAACTGTTGAGAAACAAGGCCTAGGAAGGTGGTGGTTATAATAAATAAGCTTGAACTAAGTGGGTATAATGAACATAAAAATGATCTGAGGACTAGAGAAATGGAGTATTGCTGCTTAGAAAATAACAGCCAGTTAATGCAGAAAGTTGTCACATATATGACACTATTTGACCTAATGCAGCTCCCAGAGTCCCTGCTTGTTTGGTGCTCCATGTTTACTGTGTTATTGAGGGTTGGTCATGTTTAGTTGGGAAATGAGGAGGCGTGTGGAAGATGGATTGTGTGGTTAACAAGCATTGCGCATTGATAAGAAGATCTCTGGGATCCAGAGAGAAAAAGCAAAGTTTGGCAGCAGGCTCAGAGAGGGCCAAGGACCATTGGAAATAGCTGAATGCAAAGTAATAAGTGAAAAATAGTGACCTTGAAGACCAAGAAGAGTGGATATTTTACTCTGATTTTCTTGTCATTGAAATTGTGTGTTGTATGTTGGGTTTATAAACACTGCTTACTAAGCAGACAGTGTCTTTTAAAAAGGAACTCAGCAGATGGTTATGTTCACAAAGCGTTTGAGGGCTGGTTAATTATCCCTGCTTCTTGAGAAATCCCATATCTACAGCAGCTACTTTGAATCTCAAGTTAGTTAGAATATTTGTCTCTGCCCAAGGAGTTTGTTTTTATAAAAGACCTGCTTTGCTGTGACTTTTTTTTTTGTTTTTAATTAAATTTATTCCTTATCCTAACTTATTTTAAATTATTGTAAGGCTCCCTGACTCCCATGGCAGGAGAAAAGCAGAGTACCTTTAGTTAATTAACTAATTAATTAAAACAGTTTTTATATAAGGACCTTGGCTGTTCTGTTTTTAACTTCCAGGGACATCAGAATTCTACATGGCTAAAATAATAATTCATAAACTGTTAGCCTATGAAAAAGACTAAGAATCTCAGCTTGTATTGGTAATTTTTTTTAAAAAAAAAATTCAAGTTTCTGTTCCTGTTGTTTCCGGAAAAAGAAATGGGCAGTATCTTCTAATGGCTCTGAGTTTGGAATGGGTTGGGATGAAGCTTTCTGTTACGAGAACACTGTACACGTGATCTTGCCTCATGTTTCCCGTCTTGCCATAAAATACTTATTGGTATTAACTCACCTGAGCTTTTAAACTAGAATAAATTAGAACGCTATACGCAAGTGTGAGAAATGAGTGCTGACTTGCTAGTTTGAACTTTTGCAGAATGAGGTGTTTAGAGCAGAAACGTAGACCACTGACTCTAAGTTAGGTGGTCATACACGGTGTGTATGGTTTTTAACTGTAAAAGCTGTTCTGCAAGATGTTAGACCTCTGAAAAGTAGGATAAAACTAGACAAATACTGGGCTTTTGGGTTTCAGCATTTTGTTTCTGTGGTTTAACAAACTTGGTTGTATGGACAAATCTCATTGATTGGTTTTAATTTTAGAACAGCAGTGGGAATCATGTTACCTTCTGGAGATTATTGGACTGCAACTCCCAGAATCTCTCACCATCTCCTATGCTAGCTCTGGCTGCTGACTTGGCAGGGCAGGGCTGATTATTCCTTTCCCTGATTCAGAGTCATCAGACTGAGGCCATTTCTGCACTACACTGTTAATAATGCTATTATTCCACTTTCAACATCCTGTGGAATCCTGGAGTTTACAGTTTAGGGAGGGGCATTGAGAATTCTCAGCCAGAGAGCTCTTTGGCCTCCCTAAACTACAAACCCCAGAATTCCACAGGATGCTGAAAGTGGAATAATAGCTCTGTAACAGTGTAATGCAGAAATGACCTGAGTCATCATTAGTCTCTCTCTCTTTTTTCTTTAATAAGTAAGTTCAGTTTCAGTTTTAATTCATCTGGGGGCTTGGATAATAAAATATCCAGAAGATATTTATTTAAATATCCAGAAGATATTTATTTATCTATTTTCATGCTGTTAGATTTGGTAGTCTCCTCCCCTCGCCCATGGTTTTTAGACGTACATTCATTCTTAACAAACAGCTGATGCTTATATTGCGAGATCAAACTTGAAACAATGCCCTTAGTTTTCCTTTGTGTCATTCTAACACTTAACAGCAGTTACAACTAAAAATAACTGTCTGTAGGAAGAAGAAAAAAACCAGTTTGATGGAGCAAATATTTTTGTGTAGCATGTATTTGGTATACTTGTTTGCCGAAGAAAGGCATTCTGGGTGAGACCAGAGCCTTGTTCCTTTAAGGAAGTCCCATAACTTGGAGGCATGGAAGTGGAGCTGTACAGACAATGAGCCTTGTTACTGGCAGCTGGAACATGATGATGTGGCTATGCTGACCTCATGCAGCAGCTTCTCAAGGAATGTGTGCTATGAAAGCTCCAAGGAGTTGAATGAGGAAACCTTAAGTATAAAGAATCTGTTTTTTCCTACTTCCATGTATTGTTTACTTCAGAATAGCTACTTTAAAAAAAAAATGAATTGCAATTTGAAAAATTTGGAAAAGTTACAGTGAAGGACAGAGAAATGCAACAGACAAGATGATAGATTTGTACATCAGTACTCTGATCACGTCCGACTGCTAAGCTACAGCTGCTAAGCAGATCATTTTGACATCTCATGGCTAGATCTTATCAAAGTTACTTTTTTTTGTACAGTGGTTCCCAGAATTTCCTAGGAAACTTGCCATCATAGATAGCAGCCATGTTTCTTTGGAGATATTGGGAACTGTAGTACAAAGAAATAGCTTTCACAAGATCAAGCCATGAGATGTCAAAATAACCTGCCTAGAACCTACAGTTTGGCGCTCAGTGATGTTCATGATATTGATAAACACTCATCTATTATCTTGTTTATTACATCTCTCTGTTATTCATCTACCTGCCCACTTTTTTAAAGACGTTCAGCCTACCATTTTGCCTTCACAATGGTTCTAAGAATTGGTTTAGGCTGACAGAGAGTGATTGTCAATTGAGCTTTATGACTAAATAGGAATTTTAAGTGTTACACAGATTTTCCACTACTGCTTAGGTCATCAGAGATTTCCAGTGGGTCCCTTGATGGTGAACAAGGAGGAAGAACAGAATCAGAGTCACTGAACTATAGGTGCATTTGCACCTCCTTTTTGAAGTAACAGGTTGCTTGAACAATTAAGTGCTTCATATCTGTATTATTCAGTGCCATTTCAGTATGGATCAAATTGCATTCTGCGTTGTTCTGCATCGTTGTTCTTCCCCTCTGTCAGCAAGCTGAGAAGAATGTAGTGGCCTACCCCGCATTACTGAAAATATACCTTATGCATGCACTAACCAAAACCCTTAAGCACCTGTATAAAGCAAATGTTATGTACATTACAGCACAACATCTGAGCCTTGTGTTCACCTTCCTCAAAATCCACACTCATTTTTGGCAGTCTTTTGCAGTTAATTGTGGTTTTTGCTTCATTTACATGCTATTCCACAAAATGATTATACCCTTTTGTTCTTGTTGAGAGCTTGGACATTCATTATGCCCAGAGTTGTTGTACTGAGATGTAGCTGCTGCATTTACCACTAGGTGTCTAGAAGTATTTCATACCACAACAGCACCTATGTTAGTAAATGTAAACTTTTAAAAGTTTCACTTAAATCTGCCAAGCGCTATTGGAATATAATATGTTGATGATAGCTGTCCCAAAGAAAATGGTGGCGCTGCAGTAATGGAAGCTGTGCAGAAACTTCCTTTGTCTTCACTAGTGCTAATGTAGCAGATATTCTTTTAGAAATGGAGAGCTTTAATAGAATTCTGGTGCAGTTATACTGGTGTGAAGCAGGAGGACTTGACCAGTTGCTAAAATGATTGAAGCTTTCTGTCTGAGATAGGCAAGGCTTGTGTGAACTTTCCAGAAAGAAAGAAAAAATAAGTCTACAATAGAGAAGAAAATTAAATTGCCCGCTCCCCCAAACATGCTAGATTATTTTAAACAATCCTGGTGACAATTTAATTTGCAGATCATTTCTTGTCTCAGGTCTTACTTTTATATTGCTCAGAAATCCCTTAGCCAAACAAATGCTTAAGCGTAAATTGTAGACCTGACTCAATATGCACAGTGTGCTTATTTTTTCATAATATATTTGGACAATGAATTTGGCTAGCCTTGTTGTTAAGTTTGAGGTGTTTAAATATGTATTTGTGGTAGTGAGAAAGGTTCAAGTGTGGAACTGATGGGGGCCTAAAATTAAATGTCTGTTTGGTCCTAGTAATACTGATGAAAATCACTTGTGTATGCTGTCATGACTCTGGAGGTACATGGGTTATTTTGTCTGATGTTTGATTGTATACGAACTAACATGACTGAAGCCTCTGAATGATGAAGTCATTGACTGGAGTGACTGAAAGCATCCCACGTCGTGTCCCTGATCTTGTGGCATTACTCTGAAGAAGTGCAGTGTAGATCAGCTGACACCCTGAACTGTGCTGCTGTGATTGGCAGGCTGCTGTTTGACCCCAAATCTGCACAGTCGGAAGGATGCTGGCAATCTCTGCGGTATCTTTGGCACTTATTTATTCATGAGTCTAGAATTGCAGGTGTGTTCAGCAGACAGAAAGTTTTTCAATGCTCTCATCACCGAGCCACCGTATTTCTGCATGCCAGACGAACAGTCTGATAAATAGCAGGAGAGATGTTTAGTTCTTCATTTTAAAGCCTCTTCGAGCATTAAGATTTATCGGCCCAGGAGTGCTTCATAAATAATTTGCATGATTAAACTGCACTGTAGGAAACATGTCTCTCCACATATCTGTTTGAAACCAACTCTGTAAGTATGTTATACTGTTCCAGACAAGCCAGTAGATGAATTCCCCTTTTTCAGTAGATTTATGTCTGTTTTTGAGTAGATGATCATCAGGATTCAAACAATCAAACAGCTTGGTTCACCTACTGGGGCTATCAGCATTTTGTAAGCCACAGTGCTCCATGGTGAGTGGCAAATCACTTTTGAAACTGAGAAGTGTTTAAAAACATTTCACAGTAGTGACATGGGGGCATCTGTCACTAAAAGAGAGAAAAGTTTTAAAATTCTGATGCATACATGCAAAACCTTTGACCTTCAGTCACCCAAAGGAACTCAAATTCTCTGATACGCATAATGAGATCAGCCTCTACCAATATTCCCATGCGGATCTGACCCGAGACAATTTCCTGTCTGATGCAAAGAGCAAGATGGCACCTGTCCAGTTCTACCTTTAGAATCCCCTCAGACTGACAGTTGAACCTTGCTTCAGCCTTGGCAATGGGACAGCATGTTCCACTATAGCTGAAAACAGCAAACTGACTTAGAATTAAGGATAATACAGTTGGCCCTCCACATTTGCTAGGGTTAGGGACACAGGACCACCACCACCACCCCCACAAAAGTGGAAAAACTGCAAATACCAAAATGTGTGTAGGAGGCCAAGGCATGGTGGGGAGAGCAGGCACCTGGGGCCCAAACCAGGTCAGGGAAAGGAGGTGGGTTGGCGTGGTAGCCTTATACTTCCAATCTCTTGTCCATCTCCTTTTTTGGGTATATTGGCAACAATGGAAGGGGGTTGTGATGCTGAAATTAGGCTGTGTGATCTGTCCTTAGAGCAGGCCAGGCAGCAGGTGATGGAGGAGGAGGAAGATCACCACAGGCAAGTTTTTAAAGGACTGCATGGCCTGATTAGAGCCTCCAAGAGAAAAGGTTCCCCTGGAAAAGAAGCACTTGAGTTGGGTGGGGGCAGGGGTTGAAGAAACTTGCAAATTATCAAATCCATGAATGTGGAAGGTCAACTGTATTGGTGACACTACTATCTTGTCTCTCGGCATTCTGTACCTGGAGGGCTGCCTTATTCTAATGATAAGATCTACTCCCATGAACGAAAATAAAATAAAATATTGAAAGCAGCCCCTTCCAAGAAGTAGTGTGGGAAGTTCAGTTGATTTTCTGAAAAGCAGAGAAGACTGAGATTGTGTAGATGTAGATGTAGATATAGATATCGATATCTCCTGTTAATATTCGTTAAAGATTTTCAATGAATGTTCTTTTGAGCACATGGTTCCATTTACAGCAAAAACTAGAGTTAGGAGAGAGCTGTCAGGGCAGAGTCAGAAGTAAGGGGCATGGAAGCAGTTAGGTGCTCTGGTTATTAGAATAGCCACTTGGCTGGAAACATTTCAGCTTGACACACAGAAAACTGCTGCTTGAATTCTGTATGTCGTTTCAACCTTAGAAACACTTACCTGGGTTAATCATTTGGAGCATATCCTCTGGGAGGGGAAAAAAACAATTCTTTCTTCAACTTATGACTGCTTCCCATATATCTGCCCTTAATAATTAAAATATTATGGTCACAATCCAGCTCTTCTGCTGAAATCAGTGAGATAAAATTGAAATCAATGTGATTAGAAGTTTACTGGATCATATTCTAGTATGTTCAAATCTTTTCAATCAACCAGATCTTTACTCCATATCTTTTCCTTTCAGCAGTAACTTCTGTGTATCCAGTAGTCTTAGCATGTAGACTTTCTTGTATGACTGGCCTTTTGGTATCTGTATAATGCTCTCTGAATCACTCCTTTTAATTGTGAAATGTGAGTGCCAAGAATACCAGAGTCAAACCACAACCACTGAGGAAAAAGTGGGTGGTATCAGCATGCTTAGGGGAATTCTGCAGCTTGCAGATGTACAAACTTATCATTCATGGAAGGGGAAACTTTTCATTCATGGGGGCTGTCTCATTAGTTATAGAATGAGACCCCCAGGTACAGAATGTACAGATACAAGGCCAAAATTCAGTTGCTAGTCTCAGCTAAATAGACACAGTGAGTTAGTGGGAACTGGGTGAGTCAACATTTACAAAAGTTCCACTAGTTCAATGAGTCTGTGCTGGTTGGAACTAACCATAGGATTTAAGTCCACTTTTTTAAAAAGGAACCTAGGAGGGGTAACGTTCTTCTTTAAAATCTCAGTGGAGAGACCAAGTCCAAAATGAAAGCTGGGTCGGGAGAGAAGATGAAGTGGAGAATCCCGAAGGAAGTGTTAGTTGGCTGGCTAGTTGGAACACTAAACAGAAACACTCGTGTTAGGAGTTAAGGATTCACTGCAACCTCTTGTTGCAGGAGCCTTTTGTTCCTTACTCTTCGTCACCATGCTTGTACCTCTACTGTCATACTGTCACCTATCAGGAAGCGCAAAAATAATTTATTTGAAGTGGCTCTCAAATAAGAAGGTATGGTTTGGAAGAGTGCAGATGAGCATGGGAAGTAACTGTTCTACACCATTGATTCCTTTCCAAAGGATTATTATTCTTTGTGCTCAGTCACCTGCATGAAGCACAGGATACTACAGTGAGCAGAAGGGATTATGGGAACCAGGGGTACCTAATATAGAAGATTGAATTGATCAGAACCGAAGAATAAAGGAACCCTGAGAAAGACTCAGGTGTGTTGAGAACTGAAGAAATGGAGATGAACTGTAGAGGTCACCAGTTTCCTGTAAGTCACTGATGTCCCCTGGATGTGATCTGAGTTCCTCCTTTGCAATTTGAGAGCAGCTGCAGCATAGCTTATTCCCAAGTCTCAGAGGTAACATCAGAAGCATCAGGCCACATGGGAAGAACCCATGTTGCAGCTTCTCCCCACACCAGCATGATTCTGCTTGAAAACTAGGGCACTGCTGGCATGAAAACAAGCCACTGCTTTCTGGCTTGCTTATTATCTATCTGTGCTTTTGACTTACCTTTCCACCAGAAATAAATGTTCATGTCCAGAATGGGCTGTGAGGTTTAAGGACTTTGATACAAACTTTGCAGTTCAGGAAGTCAGGTGGCAACTTAAGCATCAGGGCAAAAAAGATGACAAAAGCAAAAAAAAAAAAGTTTGCCTGGGTTAATTTATATGCATAGGTGCATATTTAGAAATTTGTAATAGACACACACATGTTTACATAATATATAGATATGATATATCTATTATAATATAATATATCTATTACACAGGAAGACAGAATGGGTCTGAGTGTGCTGTTCAGTTGCTACCCAGTGGCTGATGGTCAACTTCAAGGTCTCTGTTATCTTTTCTGATGGTTCTTTCAATCAAGTTTGGACTGGGTCATCCTTCCGACAAAGAATGCCTTCAGATAGGGGGTGAACTCTGACAGGCTTTTGCTCAGCTAGAGAGACACATGACCATTGTAGCAAGAAAGAACATGGTGCAGTAACTCTGTGCTGTAAAGCTGACCTAAGAAGAAGTGCCTTTTCCAGTAAACTAGGCTGTGTTCAAGGAGAATCTTTGGTTACTCTGCTTCTGTAGGTACTGAATGTATCTATCTTGGGTTACTGTAAGTATAAATTCTTTGTAATTCAATAAACATAAGCAAACACCTATTACTTGGTAGATAAGCTGGTATATTGTTAAAAGAGAAGCATCAACAATCTCAGGGTAAAACTGGTTTGCCTGCAGAAAGATGCTGGGAAAATATGTAATGTCAAAATTCCAGTTGAAACATTTTAAATGCCAATAAAGCCAAAATATTAGTTAGCATTTATGCTTACTGTTTTCATAATGATTTGAACGCTCTAAAGAAAATTGGTTATCCTACAAGATCCTAGGGCAGTAAGAAGGAGCACTGAGGAGCATGACTTCTAATTATGGTCTCCACACCTTTTGCAGATCACTTGTTCCCTAGTCTGTAAAAGTGCCAATATTAAAGTGTTGTAAATTATATTAGGAGTACCTGTGTTCTGACCTGTGGAAAGAAGTGGCAGCTGACAAAATAGACTGATCTACTTACTGTTTTTATTTTACAGTAGTGCTGATCTCCATTCTAGGTTTTGTGCATAAGACCTTTAACAGGTAGTAGATCTATCTGGAATCACCTCTGGTTGCTCTGTCAAAAGTATTTGTTTTGCCCTCTCGCCTCCTTTCCATTTTCTCTAGATTTAGAAGCTTTTCCCAAATTCTTGTTCTGCATTTCTCATTCTGATGTTTGTTGCCACTGAAATACTTGTGTTAGGTGATAGCCACTTGAAGTCCAGAGTTCAGCTTTCCAAATTTAACTCTTTTTAAAAAATGGATATATATATGGATATATATATCTATATCTATAGATCTATATATCTATAGATCTATATATAGAGATAGAAAAAAACAGTGATGTCAACAGATATATACGTATAAATCTTATATTTAATATCATGTATATATATGGAAACACTTTGTTCCTCTTTTTCCCTCAGCTTTTGAATGCTTTTTTGACAGCTGTCTAAATTAATAATTGCAGGAATGCCTGCTAACTTTGCTCTCATCAAGCAGTTTCTCTTCGTTGATTCAGCCTCCATGTTAATCTTCTTCAAATTGCCCTTTGTTAACAGTGACGTCAACCCTTTTTTCCCAGAGAAATCCTTACCCCCCTGGCTGTGTGACAGAGAAATTTTCTTGTTAATAATAATGTTTTTTTTATAAAAAAAAACAACAGAATATCCATTTTTTTACACTAAATGGATCTCATTCCAGAATACATCCTGCCAACTTGGGAGATAATTTTCTATGGACTAGGCTGGTTAGGAATTTTTGAATCTCCAAAAAGTATTAAGTATTGATATGTTAGCTAAAAAGATATTGTCTGGTCTTTTCCCCATCATTTAGAAATTGGTTCAGGTGACCACTTGCATTCAAATCTTCAAAATCAATAAGCATTCTGTGACCAGTTGTTTGGGGAATGTAAAGGAATACATCTGGGGAATGTTTTCTTTGTCAGAACGTTATTTCAACCCTCTAAGGGAACACAAGTGTGGAAAACAAAAACCATTTGTGGGATAAGAATTTTTAAAAAGCAGATATTGCAACTTCGCAGATTCCCCACACCATTTTTCCCCTCAAAAGAGGGGCAGGCACAAAGCTTTCCTGCGGTGGCTTGTTTTCACTTGTGGGATCTGCTGTTTGTAAAGGTACTTTCTGATTATAACACTCTTGTAGTCTGGGCTGTGTTTGGTTTGATCTGTGGTGACTTGGTATCCTAGGTAAATTTTACTCCTTGATGACTGCAGATTTGTAAGTATGTACTGTAGCTGTACGCCACAGATGAATGTAGTGTTTGCTGCAGGCACTGCCTCCTAACCATCTAGGCCAGAAGTGGGGAATCTCCTGCCCGTGATCTGAATTTGGCCCATCAGATTGTTCCATCTGGTCTGTGTGATCTCTGTTAAGGGCTTGCCATCTCCCTGGTGCCCTGCTCCCCATAAAAGGAAGTAAGTGAACCATAGTCTTAAGTCCCTTTGCCTGTCACCTACTGTCCAAATTGGGATGACATACGGGGCAAAGCCAGCACCTAACTCAACCTGCCCCTGGGGGAGACACATTTTCAGGCATGTCCTGTGTCCCTTTTCCTGTCAGTCAATTGCACCCTAGGGCCAACCTTGTTCTTTGTATTGGGTTCTGATTCTTTACTTCACATTCCTCACTAATGGAAGTGACTTGTCAGAGTGTTACCAAGCTGTACACCTCCGCATTTTGATACAGTCTAACTGGCAAAATATATTAATTGGCAGATGTGTTGGCATAAAATATACATTATACTTACGGCTGGCAAGGCTATGTGGAAGAAAGGGACACTGGCTGGGAGTACATCAGAGATGACCCCAGCATGGCCAGGTCAAAAGTCCTCTGAAATTAGCCAAGAAAGCCTGACTTAATGGCTCTGAGCTAATCCTATCAACTGCCAACATCAGAAAACAGTAAAGTGCCCAGGACCCCTACTGTGTGCATATCCTACTGCAGCTAGCCCAGAAACTCCCTCCCAACCAAGACATTGAAACCAATCAATCCATTCCAGACCTATTGTCCACAGCAGGTTCTCTTTGTCCTGCATCTAGAACCTTCCCTGCCACAGGCTGTTTTAAAGGTACAAATACCCCTGATTTCAAGATGCCCAGTGCAGTGTCTCGAAGGTCTGCTTGTCACTCTGTCCGTCTGGCTCCTGAATGAGAACTGTCCTTAAGTCCTACCTAAGCCAAAACACATTTCTGCTCTTCATTACTCTTCTGGACTGGTAATTATAAATCCTCCCAAACCCCTCAGCCTCTCTATAATTTTTACTCCCTTTCTCTTTCAGTTAGCCAGTTGTGTGAATGCTTGATTGTGTGTATCTTGTGTGCATGCATGACTGAATTCCCCCAATAAAAACACATTTTTAGCTTACTTTTTAATCTTTGGCTGGCTTTTGCTCGGTCTGACTCCGTAAAATTGGGTTGAAGGTCTGACTGGGTTACCCTGCCCCTCGTTCTGCCAAACGTAGTGCTCCGCTATTTCCCCAGTCTTTGCATTCTTGGAGTGAATCAAGGTGTCCCCCAGGAGACCTCCAGAAGTCAGAGTAACAAGAGTGAATGTACTTGTAGTGGCTCTATTTTTGAGAGGCACCACTGCTTTCTATGTACTTGAATGTATGTCCTGCTTTCTTAAATTATTCTTAGGTACACCAGCAGAATCAAGCCCTTATTGTCAAAATCTGGGCTCAGGTGGCAATATTACATTGAAGTCTTCATTGAATAGCATTCCTGCATGCAGAAAGCAGAGGTCCAGAGAGAAGGATCTGAGCTGCTGTCTGCATGAAATACTATTTTCTATGTACAGAGAGTCTTTTGGCAAGACAGGGAAAGCCCCACCTGGAATGCCTGACAGTAGCGAACGCTTTCACTTGCCATTAGCATACAGGCCTTTTAATATTTTTAGTTTAGTGTCTTCATTTGCTGAGTTGTTCAAGGCTCTTGCCAATCCAGAAGCTTTGGAAGATGCTTGAAAGATACTAGTCTACATAAAAGGTTAGAAAACTTGTGGATCTCCAGATGTTGTTGAACTGCACTGCCCATCAACCCTAGCCACTGTAGCTAATGATAAAGAGACAATAAGGGCTGCAGTTCAACAATGTCTGGAGAGCCACAGTGTAGCCCTCCACTTGATTTCCATGAAAAATTGGTAAATTAGGGAGCCATTGCAGTTAAATAAGCCTGGTATGCTGTTTAGCCCTTTGTCATTTGTACTGTTGATGATTGCAAATTTCATTGCTTGATGGGGGGAGGGGCAGTACTGAGTGGTAGCTATTTGAAATCTGATTGATCTAATCTTGAGCCATGGGTGCTCAGCTTTCAAAATGTCCCCCCATTAGTCTCATGTTGCAAAAAAACAATAGACCCGTATGGCACCTTGCAGGCTGACAGATTTATTATGACATAAGCTGTGTTGGCCTGGAGTCCACTTTAGATTGCCATGAAGTAGAAGGGTGATAGCATTAGCAAAAAGGTAAGTATGGTCTACTCCATACTACTCCATAAATTCACTGTAGTAAACTTCCTAGTGTTGTTAATGTGAATTTGAATAAGCTTTTCGGAAAAGCACTAGTGAATGAAACAGAAGATAAAAGGCCAGTTAAAGCTGCCTACTTTGTCCTGAATCAGAGTGTGATAAATGTTTGCCTGAGGCATGAAAAATAGCATCAAAACATTCCAAGTAAGGGCTCCCGCATCCCTTGGGAGTTGGGACTAAATTCTGCAAGACTTCCAAGCCAATGTTAGATCAGATATCATCACTTTCTAAAGTGCATTCAAGAAAGCTAGTAAGAACTCAACAGCACATGACTTGGAAATGTCTATTAATCACATAATTAACTGAGATAAAACAGGACAAATTAAAAAGCTGAACGAAACGCAACAGGCATTAGGAGAGGAGTTGGGTAATATTGAGTATGTAGGACATAGCTGCAACCTTCACTTGGGAGGCCTTGAAGGAGCTGCATATGAAGAGAAGGAAGGCTTTCTTACCACCTAGGTTGAAGGGACTTGAGTAGTAGAACGAGCGAAGGGGAACAGAGCCATCTTCACATACCTCTTCTGCAACTGTTATATTTCTGCATTTTCATGACAAAGTGAGTGTATTAAGAAAGAGCAGGGACTGTTAAAGCATGAAGGGCATTGTATTTCAATATTTCAAGTTCTCTCTTTGGAAAAACCATGTCTGTTCAAAATGGTTAACCCTATATCGGTTCTTATAGCTGAAGAGGAACAGTTAGGAAGGGAGCTGAGGCAGCTGTAGCAGCTAAATAAATTCAAACATACATAGCCCCGGGCTGTATGTATGTTAGAAAGATACCTACTATTTATCTGACTGAAGCTCTGTTCTGGGGAAGATTTAGAAATTCTGAAAGCAAAGCAAAGTTAAGGGGACGGCCAACCTGAGGAAGAACAACAGCTTTCTGGTTTCAGAGAACAAAATGAAAAAGGGAAAGTACTCACACTTGGAGTGGCTTGCCAGCATGCAGGATGAAGACAGAGATTACAGTAATGATCACTGTGGTTGTCAGATCTCAAGACAGAGGAGGTAGGTCTAGAAGAGTAATGTCAGTATTTTAGGTAACTAAAGGTTTTGCAAGGAATCCTGTGGCTGTTCTACTGAGAAGTCCCATCAGTTCAAGGGGACATTTAGAGGGTCACAGTTCACTCCCCTCCGTTAGTCTGTAGACTGCAATTATACATACTTATCTGCAGCTCCTAGCAGTCCTAGCCAGTGGTGAATAATCCTAGGAGTTGAGGTCCAGCAACATCTGAAGGGCAGCATGATTCCCATCCCTGACCTAAATAATTTACATCTTGATAGTCAAATATTATTTAGAGAGCCAGCACGGTGTAGTAGTTTGAGTGTTGTTGGACTATGACCCTGGAGATCAGTGTCTGATTCCCTGGGTCAGCCATGGAAACCCACTGTCTGACCTTGGGTGCATCACATACACTCAGCCCCAGAAAAAAAAACCCTGAAAACACCTTAGGGTTGCCATAAGTTGGAAACAACTTGAAGGCACACGACAAAACCAAGTCAAATGGTACACCAGATTTTAGAGCTAGTGTGGTGTTTGAGCCCAGGGTTCAAATCATCATTCAGCCATGGAAACCTAGGTGAACTTGGATAAGCCACACTCTCTCAGCCTAAGAGGAAGGTGATTTCAGACTGCCTCTGAATAAATCTCGCCAAGAGAACCCTAGGATAGAGTCAGAGTCAAGTTGAAGGCATATAACAACAAAAACAATGCTGGATGTCAGGGGTCTGGGAAGCAGAATGAAAGCAAGTAAGGATGGTTAACATCAACTAATATTGAAGAGATGGAGGAAAAAGGGAGATACATGGAAGGAGCCTGGTTGGACAAGTTCAAAGGGACAGCTACAGTGGCCTCTCCACGTTCGTGAGGGTTCAGGGCACAGAACCCTTGTGAAAGTGGAAAAATCGCGATCCCTTTCCCTTCCGGGCCTCTGGTGCAGGAGCCTTCTTTCTACATGCCAAGGCCAGAGTGTGGGGGGGGGACTCTGGAGAGGGGAAGGACAGAGCATGTGTGCTCCCCACAATTGCTTTACCTTTTGCCTCCGCGTGAGGTCTCAATGCAAGGGCAGAGGCAAAGGAATGGGAGCAGAGGGAAACTGCTGAATTACTCTTCTTCTAGATAATTCAAATCTAGCTCTAGTGGCTTAAATTGTGGTAGGTTTTTGTGACCTCGCTATCTTGGGTAAGATGTTTTTGTTATCAACAATAAACAAAGCAAGTTTTGTGAATGGCTACTGTTAATTGCATAATTGTCAGTGTCTGTACTATTTGCATTTCCTTAAACTCCGGCTTCATTGTCTGCCCCACACATCTGCACAAAGCTATGCAATTCATAGTAACACTGTACATCCAGTGAAGTGGATTGTAATCCGTGAGAGTTCATACCACAGTAAGCATGTTAGGTGCCACTAGTTGATATCCACTTGCATATCTGATAGCCGTATTCAAATCATCTAGGCTTCAAGACATTTTAGGGGTTGGAATTTTAGCCTCTGAAATGGCTTTGGGATATATAAGTCAAGTGAACAGTACGTGTTCTTATAGACCCCATTCTGGTGGCCACATGGATGCTCACAGATAAACAGAAGAAATAATTTCAACCATTAAAATAATTGAATTGGTTGTGGTATGTCTGGATAATGGACAAACCAGTACCAAAAATTCAGATTAAATTTGGGGTGGGGGGAGATGAAGAAAAGAGATGATTTTGTGGCAAACCAAAAGCCTACAATGATAATATTTGGAGAGTGACCACATAGAAAGATGGATATATATAAAAACTTTCAAGATAAGAACTTTGATGGTTAGATAAAGATCAAAATAAATTAAGAAAGAAGTATTGTGGAAGAAGGAACAGTTGAAAGACTGATAGTATTTTTCTTCTTGTGTTGCACTTTCTGTGAATATTTTTTTTAAGTTGCCCTAGAGCTGATATGAGTGTGACAAATGTGCTAGGTCACCAAGAGCAATCTCTGTAACCATGACAACGTGGCTCCTGAAGGGCTGCTGTTTCATTCCACTGTGACTTTCTGGTTTGCTTCTGGCTTCATGTTTCCTGACTGCGTAGCTGTCTGCCCTCCATACTGTTCTTGATATAATTTGTCCAACTGGTTTGACAAAAGACCAGCTGCTACAGCTCCTTGGCTGTATGCAACAAGTCCAGTTGAATAATAAATAATGTATATTATACAAAAGTGCCAGTACGATTCTGCAGAAAAGTGTTAAAACTTAACATTTCACCGACGAGGTGCAATGATTTCTCCAGTCTTACCCAGTCAATTTGAAATGAAGGGGCTTTAATTAATAAATAGCTCCTGTTTGATTATCAGTGGTTAGATGATCACTCATCTAGTAAGCATCATTTCCCTTTTCATCCAGGAAACTCTGGTTGCCAAGTCTGAAGTTGGCTTAAGATTACTCCAGCCCTGGTAACCATTGTTTCAAAGTTCAGATTAATCATGAAATTATGATTAATTGAAGATTTCTAGAGTTAATTGTGGTGCATTAAAGAAAGGAATCATTGAATGCCCAGACACAGGGTTCTTTCGTAATGTCTCTTATTCATCCAAGCTCTAGAGCTACAAAGGAATATTGAACCATGGTGTGGGAGAGACACTGAGAGGAAATGAAAATACATAGTTGTAATTATGGACTTGATCCATTGATTTTTCTTTCATATGTATGTATGTATATGAAATGTATCTTGTATAACCAAATAACTTTAGTTATATGAATGTCAGATAAGTTTTGCACATGAAACTGTTTGGTTTATTTATGAAATATGCAAGGCTTTTGTTTTATTCACATTACTGGAAAGGGAAATTGCCTAGGGAACTTATTTATTTGTTGTCATCTATGTACATGGTATGACAAGTCCTTTACCCTATGGGATTTAGAAGTAAAGTTGTCACAAGGAAGCAATGGAGGCAAATATTTAAAATTAAAACTTAAAACTGGAGGTTATTATGGCAAACAAAAGAGGTTATATTATTTTATCCTAGAAATGTCTTCCTTTAAAAAAAAATCCATATCTTTACAGAAAGAGCATCCAGTAGATGAAGATGAATGACAGAATGATCAAACTTAGCTTTGATTTTTAATTTATCGTGACATTTTTGCTGACCATTCACACTCCTGTATATGTGCACATACTCATATGTAGCAAATCCTTGAGTATATAAGAACTTGTATAATGGTTAAACAAAACAAGTTTTAAACAAACCCTTTCAGAACTAAAACTCTGCATGGTTTCCTGTGAATTCTTAATTCAATCTCAGAAAAGAATCTCTTGCTTCCTTTCCTTTAATTCTACACATCTGCCCCTCTTCTTCCTCCACTTATACCTTTCCTGTCTCCTGCAAAATTATTACTGAAAGAGTTTTTAAAATCATGTTGGATCCTGGGCTTCTTAGGAAATCCACTTAACTCAATCCCAACAGATTAAATTGAATGCCATATGGTGGGATGAGGTTGAAGTAATCCTCAGGGAAACAAGGAGAACATTCAGCTTTGCTACCTGGAGCAAAGCAGCTTGAATACTTCTAGATTGGTTTCTGGTCAAGTTATACAGGATTAAAACCTGTGCAGTCTCTATCAGCTCCAAAAAAAGGGGAGGGGAGTATTAGGCAAAGAAGAGGGTTCCAGTCACAGCCAAAGCAGCTAATGAATATGAAATTTCTCTTTTGACAAAGATTGGAATGTGTCATTTTCCTCTTCCAGCTCTTACTCCTTTGTCACGCTTCTGATCTCCTGGGAGCATTTTGAAAATTGGAGGTAGCTCTCTGTAAAAGTCTCTCGAACAGCAATTGCAACGCTCTTTTAATCAGACCCATTTAGAGAGTGCAGTTGCCAGACCAGGTCATTCATTATCATTATGATTATTCAAATTAAGAGCCCCTCAGTTCTCAGAGTTCACCCTAGGGTATAGCATTGAGAAATGGAAATCAGTTTTCTGAGGCAGAATCAGCAACTTAGAATTCATTAAAGCTTAGGCTGGCCTGCAGATGTCATGTGTTACCGCCTATGTACTTTTTGACAAAAGAAACAGTCAAAGAAAATAAAGCAAAGCCAATTTAACAATGTAAGTCTGTTCTTGCATACCATTGCATCTTTTCTTCACCTGGTAAGCCCTGTTAACCTGGATGGAGGTTATTCGTACTTGTGTTTACGTGCTTCCTTCAGTTCTATAAAGTCTGTTGTCAGTAGGCTCAATGAAGTCCATAGTGAGACTCTTGCCTACAGTATGGGGTACGTATACAATTCCGTAACCACTAATTGCAGGAAAGGCATTTGGATGAGAAAACCTCATCATTTCATTCTGTTATGAAGCCTGAGGCCTGGAAGTGTGGGGAATGGGGGGATGAAATTTGGGGTGAGGAGTGTTGTCCTTCTGTACCTCTCCTTCTGCAATAACAACCACTTCCAAACAATAGCTACTTGGAGAGCTCTGCTCATTAAAGTCCAGAAAAACCAAAAGGAAAACCAAGGATTCAATTAGCACCTTAGTTGCAGCACTGCCTCCTTCTGCTTCTCACCAGGATGGAATAATTAGGATAATTTTCCCAACAGCCATGGTGCCCAGAGAGGTCTGCCACTTAAACTGGCAGGTGCAGTTAAATGTCTTGACTCACACACAGGCAGGAGTCTATGGCAGCTTGTGCCTCAGGCAGCAGTCGTCAACCCTCCACCAGGCTTCTCACATGTTCACAGACAAAAAGGTGATCAGATAGGCAGTGACAAAGGCAGCTGTGAAGACTCTGGTGGCAAGGGATGGGCTTGTTATTCTAGGCTGAGGAAACTCAGGAGAAAGTGGGTAAAATGCAAAGGATTAGTCAGTCCTTGGAAATAACTGTAGACCCAACACCCTCAAGTAGTTTGTAAGCTGCAAATCTGGCCTCCTGTTAAGCTCTGAACATCATTCTTACCAATTGTGGGACTTGGCTGGATTTATTCCACATCTACAAACAGTGGGGAAATGTGAGGGACTGAGGGAGTACCATCATCGACACTCTGAGAAGATAAATGCTTGGTTTTGTGGGGTTGTACTTGCACAAACCTATATTGTATTAATATTCTTTTTTTCCCTACCATTTCTATCCTGCCATCATGATCACAATTTTAAAAGCATTAAATTGCAGTTTTAAAATGGTACATAAAAAGTAATATGGCTGTTTCTGCCCCACACTGTTTTAATGCTATTATTCCACTTTCAATATCCTGTGGAATTCTACCGTTGTAGAATTTACTGAGGCCAAAGAGCTCTCTGGCTAAGATTTCTAAATGCCCTCCCTAAACTTCAAACCCCAGGATTCCATAGGATGTTGAAAGTGGAATAATAGCACTATAACAGTATAGGGGAAAATGGCTTATGTATCACAATAAGAGAATCATAGGAGATAGCTTTCCTTGAAACAAAGGGTCAGTTCAGTGAGAGCTCAGCCTGGCACCTTAAATGCATAAAATAAAATACTTTCATGCAACAGGTTGTGGGGAGCGGGGATACCACACAGAAGACCCTCTCTGCATCCCAGCCTGTCATGTTTTAACCGCTGACAGGATGTTAAAAATTAACTTCCTCTCCAAAACTACAGCAGGTTCAAAAAGATCCTGGTAGATATTGAAAACAGATTATTCATCTGATTTTACAGTAATTGCAGTAGTCTCCTCACTGATTCAAAGCTGCTGGTGCCTTTAAAGCTCTTCAAAACCATCTCTGTATAAACTACTTCTGAGAGTAGAGCTTAAAAAGTTCGTTTTTGAACTGCAGCTCCCAAAATTTTGTAGCCCATAGGGCCATTGACTATGATGGCTGGGAGATTCTGGGTTTTTTTGTTTCTTTGTTGTTTTTCCTCCTGGGAGTTGTAATCCAAAAGGTAATTTTGCTGAGCTCTGCTCCTTAGGTACTATGACTTGGCAGCTGAAGACCTTGATCCTTGGTTTCAGAGGAGAAGCTGAAAGGGTGTTATTTTGCATTGGAATCTCTTCCCTGATAAGGCATGGACATCTCTCCTGCGGCCTTCTGTGGTGTTTGCAAAATGAACTTTATATTAGAAGGCCTGTTGGTTCTGCTGCTATTGTCAGCATCGTTATTAGGGGATTTATATACTTCTCCTCAACACAAGCTTTTAAAGTAGCTAGGAAACAGTTAAAAAACATACAATTAGCAGTTTAGTGGCACCACTACTTTCTTCCAGTTCCCACTAAGGTAGATAATTAGGACAAGTTGCCCTACAGTGCAGGTGCTAAATAAATAATAAATAGTTGTAAATTACTTGAACAGATAAAGACATGTGAGCAGTATGGTACAAAGAAATCTGAATTGGAGGAAGATGATCTTAGATGTGGGCAACATGCAGGGTCTCCAGACACACAAACACATACACACACACACACACCGAAAACAATGTCACTGAGAAAATATTTTTCCTGGAGGAGTAAGGTGTTTCTAGACATACGGCCTTTCCACACTACACTGTTATAGTGCTATTATTCCACTTTCAACATCCTATGGAATTCTAGGGTTTGCAGTTAGAAGAGGCCGTTAGAATTCTCAGCCAGAGAACTCTTTGGCCTCAGTAACTACAAACCCAGAATTCCATAGAATGTCAAAAGTGGAATAATAGCACTATAACAATGTAGTGCGGAAAGGCCCTATAGTGATTCTTCTTCAAAACAAGGATTAGGACTCCACCATCTTGTCTTGTCTTCTTTACTTAGCCAAATATTTTTTTTTATAGAACTGGACATGGGTTTCTGGCTGCTTTGAGGTTTGTGGGGGTGGATAATATAGCCCACAATAGGTCCTGGGAGAGATTTGCCTCCAAGTCCAAGGCTCGCTCATCCCTGCTCCTCTCACTTCGTTACAGTCAATAATCAAAACCCTTGCCCCCTCCCCTACCTAATCTGGATCAGTGGAGGAATCTCCAGTAACAGGGATGCCTGAGATCCTCTTGGTATTGCTAGGTTCCAGATTTTTAGACTCCAGCCTAAAAAACAGAAATACACTTACTGGTTCCTTCTTTTCTTTCAACCCTACAAATCATCAACAATGGGGAACGTGTGGCTGTTACAATCAAATGCTATGGCAAGCTTCCTGGCCATTGCTCAGTTATTTTAATTGCTGCTCCTGCTTTATTAATGCATTTTTGTTTACAGTGTTTGTTTTTGAACTTGGTGTGTGGTTTGTGACTTCATTAGCTGCCTCCAGCCTTGGAAAGTTGGATTTAAAAAATTTCAAATGGATTAATTCACCCAGCTGACTTCACACATGTGCTGTGTTCCAGAATGTTTGAAGAAAAGGCCCTTGATTCATGATTGTTTCTTTTCCTTTTGCAGACTTGCACTTAGCCGCTGAACTGGGGAAGACATTGCTAGAACGCAACAAGGAACTGGAGGATTCTCTACAACAAATGTATGCAACCAATGAGGAGCAAGTACAAGAGATAGAGGTACTTAGTGGCAGGCCCTTGTGAAGCACAAGCTGATATATAGCCCAAATCTGTTTTTTTACAACTAGTGCATACTGAGCATGGCTGTGAAAATACATATGCCTGTTCTAGTCAGAATTTTCAATGCTGTGGTGTGGTCAGCAGGAGCTGCAGCCCCAGAGCTGTGTTATTAGGGGGAGGGGGAAACAAGCTCATATGGAAGGGGGCTGAAACAGAGGTGTGTTAAGGCTTGCAAGAACACAGCAGTTCAGTGAGGCAGTGTTGTACCCAACAGGGAAATCCTCCCACCCCATATGTTTTCATTAGAACAGCTGCTTTAATAAGGGTCGCTTTGAGATACGTTGAGCCCCTGATTAGTTTTGTGCAAATCTCTGGATATGGGGTGAAATTGTTCTCTTCACACAATAGATCTATTTTTCCTCACTGATCACCAACTCTGTATGAAAATCTTAGGATTAAAAAAAAATTAGTGATCGCTTGCTTTGTTTTTAAAGTAGTAAGTTTGGCAAAGAGGATGGGAATTGCAGTCAGAGAAGGGGGATTTTTAAATTTCCAATTTTTCTTAAGTTCTTTAATATTTTTTTTAAAAAAAGGTAAAGCCCCACAAATTTTTGATTTTGAGAGGAAGATTGAGTTTTCTCTAAGAGAAATGTTTATGAGAAGATCCTAAAAGAAGAGACCGAAGGAAATAAAAAATTCCCCCTTATTCAAGATTCTGTTGCTAGGCCTTTAAATCTGAAATATCAGCTTCAGAACATACTTCAGGTGATCATGTTTTCCCCAGAACGTACAGCCAGCAGTATTCCTTTATACTGAGATTCTTGGAAATATAATGATGATGCCAGGAGGGGCTGGTAGAAGACATATTAGTTCTAATAGAGGCTTGGGCAGCTGTAATCCATGCAGGGATGAGTTTTACTTCCATACCAGGCCATGACACATCATTTTAGGCCATAAAATTAGCCAAGATTTACAATCAGAAATCCCTTCTAGTTGTGTCCTCCACAATAGTGGAGGCTCAGGGGCTTTGAAGAGGGTTGCAGGTTTTTCTTGAAGTTAACACATCACTCATAGAAGCCTCCAAAAACAGCATGTGCATTCTGAGGTGAAAAGCAACTGATTGTTTAAAAATGAAGAGTCCATCTGGTTGCCAGAATGAAAGTTAGAGAAGGCTTTAATGCTTGTGTATAAAAGGGAATTTCACCGGATGTTATTTGTCAAGTGACCACATAACAAGAACCACTGCTAAAATTCTGAGGCTGATAGAGTAGGCCTTGCCAGAGGTCACCCGGTGGGTTTCCATGGCCAAGCAGGTGTTCAGACCCTGGTCTCCACGGTCATAAGCCAGTGCTCAAACCAAGACGCCATACTAACTCTCAGATTGGTTCTGTACTCCTGTTAGAAGCAGCAATATGCAAATTAGGGTTGTCACACAGTTAAATAGCTCGCAGGCATTTAATTGTATCTGTTTTAATTTATTAATTGATTAATAGTTTGATTAAGAATCTGCATAAATGTGCATGTGAACATTTTTTAATGGGAAAACCACTGTGTTTTGTTCTTTGGCTGTGCAAGAATGTGTGAATGTACTGTCTTAGAAAGGATTGTTCCCCTAACAAAACAAAGGATCGATTTATTTTCTAAGATTTCTGCTGCCATCTTGAATTTCTATAACTTCTTTTTTATATATACCAAAAGAGAGAGAGAGAGAGAAGCAACAGTACATTTTTAAAATGTGTTCCTTAGCTAATCAGGGAGGCACACTTACTTAATCAGAAGCTTCTGATTGATTCATCTCTTCCGTTTTTCAACCAAACGTCACTGAAAAATGGCACCAGTGAGTGTTTTCATAGCACTATGTTCCTAATGTTTGGTGAGATTCTTACCCTTTTCTCTCTTTTTTTTTTTCAGTATTTGACAAAACAGCTGGAAATGTTACGGCATATGAATGAACAGCATGCTAAAGTCTATGAGCAGCTGGATATGACAGCTCGAGATCTCGAACTAGCCAATCAGAAGCTTGTGCTAGAGAGTAAGGCATCTCAACAGAAGATACAATGGTAATTCTTCATTGAGGTAGATTCACACAGCTATGATTTCTAAATTGAGATAACCTCTTGTCACCGCAGAATGCAGTTCTGTGTGGATCACCATGGAAAAAGAAAGCAGAAAGCAAAACTATGTGACTTCAGCCCCAAGTCAGCAGTTAGGTCGCAGTCATAAAGCTGTGATTTTAAAAATTCCACCCCAAGCCAAAAAGCAAAAGATTATTAGCCTGTGTTGCCACAATCCTCACAGGACAGTAGCAGACCTGTATTGTTGAACAGAAGCCTTTTTTAGTTGTTTGGAAAGGAAGATGGCTAAGGCTGCATCTCTAGCAGATCCCCAAGATTTTTTTAAAAAATCATTCAAAACTCGGTCAAAGTTACTTAGCCTCAAAGGACAACTGAGACAGTCACCCTGTATTCATTAATGTCCACTGGGTATGACGTGGAGAAAATGGAGTGGAATGCAAGATCTGTCTTCCAACAGGGAAATCATTTTTCTTCCTCTGTTGGAAGAGCAGTTTTAAAGTTTGTAAGCTAGCTGTCCAGTTAGGGTGAATGGGGATGGACAGACAGATGAACACTTGATTGGGGGAATTTTTATGTCCTACACTTTGCACTAGACTCCTTTAAGATGCTTTTAATGCATCATGTTCTGAAGGGATATTTTAGCACATACTGCTTCACACTTTATCCTAGAGAACAGAATGAACATGCTGCCATCAATAATATATTTGCTGGGTTAAGTTATGCAGGATGGAGAAAGCTAGATTTTCAGAATTTCTGAATGATCGTTTGGTGCTGATGTGTGATGGTTGCCTCTGTGTGAATGACAGCAAGAAAAGACTTCAGGTTTATAGGCCAGAAATGTGAGGACATCTGAATACAGTTCAGTTTAAGGTAGTATACAGATGTTCTCCAGATTAAGATTTCCTGATAGTTATACCTTGGGGAGGTAGGTATGTGGCTTGGCTAATCCCCAGCACAGGTTGGAAGAGTTACTTTTTTGGACTATATTTTCCCAGTTGCCCAGCCAGCATAGGCAGGGGGCATATTAGTTGAGAGATTCAAGAAATTGTAATTGCACCCACTCACAAAAACAAAAAACTTTTTCCAAACTCTGATAGGCAGTATTTTCCCAGCTGTAACAGTTAACCTTTTTGTTATTGTGGACTTTCAAGTCATTTCTGACTTATGGTGACCCTAAAGCCATGTGATTTTCTTGGCAAAATATTTTCAGAGTGGGTTTGCCCTTTCCTTCCTGTGAGGCTGAGAAAGCATGGCTTGCCCAAAGTCACTCAGTAGGTTTCTGTGGCCAAGCAGGGATTTGACCCCTGGTCTCCCAGTGTCTTAGTCCAACACTAAAATCACAACACTACGCTGGCTCCCAGTTAACATGTATCCATCTAAAGAACATCTAGCATTCTTTCTGTCTTCCTTTTTTTCTTTCCTGCTCTGTTCCTCCCTCCCTCTTTGGACTCACAGCCTGACAGAAACCATTGAAGGGCTTCAGAACCAAGTAGATGAGCTACAGAAGCAGGTGGAAGAGTTGCAGAGCTTAGATCAGCTGCGTGTCCGCCGAGAGAAGAGAGAGAGGGGCCGAACCATCCATACTTTCCCTTGTCTCAAGGAGCTGTGCTCGAGTCCTAGGTATTCTACAATACGGGGGATGAAATTAGGAGCAAAATTAGGAGAGTAGTTTCTTTGTGTTAAATGTTCCAATTTGCTCATCCATTAATTTATAGAGGTAGTAAATGTTAATGATGTGCCAATTACTACTTTTGTCAAAATTTGACCTCTCCCCAACTCCCTTTTTCCTGTCCAGCTGTATTTCTTAAAATGTGAGTTTAAGAATGACTCCTAGTTACTCCTAGTTTTGCAATAAGTCACAGAATCAAAGAACTATCAAATTCAGAATGATCAAATTCTGATCCATTGCAGAGGAAACTTAATGCCTTACTATGTGAGGAGCTGAGAATATCTCCATAAGAGATATTCTGAGAGCTCTGTGTAAATAATCAATAAACCAAGCAGTAAAAACAACCCATTAGCTCTAGCAAACAAAATTTCTGCGCTTGAAATGAAAGGAAGATACTAAGGCCATAAGCTGACCCTAGGCAAAAAGCTGTTCAATGCCTACAAAATATGTCCCCCATACACTTTAGGACTCTGTCTGTTGCCTTATAGAATTTGTATTTGGACTTTTGTAGGTCACATTGACTTAGGCCATTTCCGCACTGCACTATTATAGTGCTATTATTCCACTTTCAACATCCTATGGAATCCTGGGGTTTACAGTTTAGGGAGGAGCCTTTAGAATTCTCAGCCAGAGAGCCCTTTGGTCCCAGTAAACTACAAACCCCAGAATTCCATGGGATGTTGAAAGTGGAATAATAGCACTACAACAGTGTACGGTGGAAATGGCATTAGCGCAATTAGAGACAATTTACAGTATGCCCTCTTCCTGCTCAAAAATTCCAAGTCTAAAATGAACTGGAACAAAGGAGAAGTGGAACAATACATGGACGCCACATAAGGGACAAGGAAGAAGATATGCACACCAGAGACAACCCAGGGCTTGTTTTCAATATTATAAAATATGAGAGGGAGATGCTTTATTCCAGTGGGACTGTGCTTCTCCCTATGCTCGTTTTATAATCATCCTCCTCCCACTCACTCTGGAAAGCTTCAGAGTCTTTTTAGAGAACTATCTTTTAAAGACTTGGAGACAAAGTTTCAAAGATGATCTGATCCAACTCATGGTGGCACATTAATTTTTTGTTTCTTCCCATAGCCTCTGGTCAAATCCAGATCAGTTTAGCAGGCTGATGTAATGGTTCAAACAGCATCCTAGAAAATCAGAACAAGCTCTCTACAGCACATCCAGCACTGCTGCATTAGATCTGTATGTTTTGCTATAAATGTTACAGTGGACCATGTCTGTAATATACACAATGTCTTTTTGGTTCTTCTTGTTCATCATTTTCATCTTCCTTCAAATCTTTTCTTAAAACAGGGTGGGAATGAGGGAGATGGGCCCAGGTGGCTTCTGTTGCTTCCTGTAGAGTGGAGGGAGGTGAGAGAAGATATAACCAGCAGGCCTTGTGAGATCCCAAGGTCATTTTGAGGCCTCTGCTCCCTGTCAAACCTCTCATCCCACCCCTGCTGGAAAAGAAAATTGGAATTAAAAATTAATTTACTTGGAAGCTGCCAGGAGTGGTAATTTTGCTGTAAAGAGGGCACTCAACCGTCTTCCAACAGCCCCAACAAACAAAATTGGAAATACAATTCTGGACATTAGAAGTTGTTATGTTTTCACATTTGTGGAGGTGATGCAACCCACATTGGGTCCTGGGGAATGGAAAATAAAAATACTAGTAACATTTCCTGCACGTAGAACAAATTGCTCATCCCATTCCAGAGTTATCAGCAGAAGTGTAGCTACAGGAGGGGAACAAAATGAAGACATTGCCTCCCAAATAAGAAATCTATCCCTCAACGTGTATTTTTTCCCCTCAATCCTCAAAGTTTAAGCGTTACCTAATGTAAAACTACAGCTGAATGTTTAGAAATGGTTTCCCAGCAGAGAAGAGGCCAAACCTCTTAACAATTGGGTTGGCTCCTCCTATGTCTCCTAGTAGGCAGGACAAAGAAAGACCTTCTGGTGTTACCATGTGGGGGGAGCAACTCCCTGTAAGTCAGTCTTTTTCATGCCTGCAGCTCATAGATGATGTGCTCAGCTGAGCTCTGAGACCTTCATTGCTACAAATTGCCATTTTTGTTCTTCCCTTTTTTCTATCTCTGTTCTTTCTCTTCTTCAAAAATATGGGCGGTGTGGGGGGGACAGTTGCTGGGCTCCCAAATAGCCTGGAAGGCACCACCGTGTAGCACATTAGGCAGTCTGGGTGACCTTTACAACCTCCTAAGGCTCTCAGTCCCCTCTTTATTGGAATCTTTCCAGAAGGGCATAGACCAGGGCCTTGGGTCTAACTCTATCATAGATCACAGGCATTACCTCACAGTTGCCCCACGGGCAAGGGACCAGGATGGCATCCTATCCACGTGTGGGGATATTTCTTAAGGGACTTTTGGTACACTATAGGAGGTGGCAGAAACGTTTCTCTTCCTGGGACCCACACCCACTGCCCTGAAGGCACTGGCAATTCCAGCATCCAAACTTCTAATGGAAATCTCCCTGAAACACCTGCTCCAGAAGGCCCTCTTTCTACCAGTTGTCAGCTTGGCATGCAGAGTGTCTGAGTTAGGAGCCCTTCTCAGCACGCAAGGAGTTCTGTGTCATCAGGCATGACTTTGGTACTTCAAATAGATATAACTTCCATCCCTGAGGTGAAGTCCATCTTCTGCAGGGCACATTCATCTCCTGCCAGGCACACTGTAAGGGCAAGGGAGCATCCACTTCCATCCTCAGCAGGTGGATCAAGTCCCAAATTGCAGCCTGCTGTGAGATTCTAAACCATCCACTTCCAGAGGGGGTTCTGGTGCAACCCACCAGGATTACAGTCACAACGATTGCTCTGCCAGACAATGCTCCCTTAGTGGAGATCTGTAGAGTGGCCACATGGAAGTCATCCTCCATGTTCATGAGACATGATTGTTCATGAGACATGATAGGCTAGACATCTTTCAGTCACCTGAGGCTGCCTTAGGGCAGAGAGTATTTCAGCAGGTGGTTAATATTTAGGAGGGTTTTGGCAACAGCTGATGGATTCCCTAGAACAGCAGGACGCCAACGCTACTCACCCTAAATGGGGGAGGCTCTGACAAGTCCCAGTAGTTAGGAGGTTCAGTCCTTTCTCTGCTGGGAAAAGAAACATTGGTCTTACTTGTGATGGGTTCATTTCCAGCAGATAAGGAATGAACCTCCTTGCCATCCTGTGGGTACTGGAGTAACAATGCCAGAATATCAGAATGCATATAGTTACCCTCTGAGGGCCACAGAACCCCACAAGTTGTGGGCTGCCATTCTTTACAAGTGTTCAGTTACACAGTAGTCCCTGTTAGGGACAGTGTTCATGACTGTTGATTATGGGTATATTAATAAATGATTTAACATTCTCTTTTATCTTTGGAGCATCTTTTTCCTTGGCTGTTTAAGAACTCACTTCCAGGGGGTTGCTCCCCCCACATGGTAACACCAGAAGGCCTTTCTTTATCCTGCCTACTAGGAGCAGTGGGAGGAACCAACCGAATTGTTAGGAGGTTTGTCCCTTATCTGCTGGAAATGAACATATCAAAGGTAAGACGAACATTCCTCTTTAAGCATCCACAAAAAAAGGACAAGCAGACTTCCCAAGGGAATGGGAACACAGCAGATAAAAGAGTTGTAGAGATGACTGATTTTTAAAGTCTTAACTCTCTGCAATGCTAGAAATTTGGGAACTGAAAGAAAATTTCATTGGAGGGGCAAAATTCTTATTTGGAAGGACAGCGTGCTCCTTCCTCCATCCCATAGCTATATCCCTGGTTATCAGGCTACCAATGTAGATTAGGGTAGTCCTACCATAGTGGTAATAGAATAGATTGCCACAGAAATAATTATCTGCACAATTTCTCAGTCTGAAGTCTTTTTTTTCCAAGCCTTGAAATTGCTGCCAGCCCAATTTATTTTAAGAAATGTGTAGATTTGAAAAAATGCTTTCATAGCCTTTTGCTCTTCCTTTTCAAGCTAAACCAGATGCCTGAAGAAAAGAGGCATACATTTCTCGCACCATAAGCTTTCATAGCTCATTCAGCAAGCTTTTATTTCAGGAACTGCCTGTACTCCCTTCCCACTCACCCCAAATAAGAAGGAACCAGACTACATAGTAGCAGCCTCTTTTCCACTATGTTCGGCTTCGCTCAATCTTCTGACTGCCACTCTCCCTCCATTCTCACAATCAGTCTTAATTTGTGGGTGAGGAAGAGGAGTTGGGAAGACATAACACAGATGAGAATGCTACCTCATGGTTCAGCTGTAGAAATAAGGCTTTCTAGGCCAAATAGTGCGTCCCTGCTGCTGTTGACTTTTTCTCCTTTGTCCATGAAGCAACCTGTGCCCAACAGCAGCTGGGACCCAAAATCTACTTAGAGGCACTTTAGTACAGAAAACAGATAACAGCTGCTATGTGTCTTTATGGTTGCCAGATTGAAAACTGGAGAAGGTGCCTTTACTTTTATTGGTTGCGTAGAAGAGAGCATTTCAGCAGATGATGCTTATTGTACGAGGCCATAACAAGCGTCAACTGGTAAAGTTCCTTCATCTGTGCAGCCATTAAAGGTACAGGAGCCCTCTCCAGTTTTCAGTCTAGCAACTCTTACCTGTCCATATGAAAAAGTGACACTTGGTTTCATCCTCTAAGGTTGAGATTTACAGTAAGCAGGACTCAGAGTAAAAATAGGGGAGCACTTATTGGAATACCTTCTCCCCCCGCTAAAAAAGCCCACTGCTCATAGAAAAGTAGTGCATTGATTAGGTGTCTTACTTGTTAATTTTTTTGTGTATGCTTTTATTTGATGATTTAGTTGTATTTAAGATACTTTGAGTCCCATTCACTGGAGATAGGCAAGGTATAAATTGAAACAATAACAACAACAAGGATTGAGTATACATTTCCATGGGATGAGACGTGTATGTAATGTCTAGCAAACCCTTTTCTTTTGTTAAAGTAAATTACCTCATCCACTGGATGTACAAGTCTACATACCTACCTAGGAATCAATAAGTATTAATTTGCTAACAGCTGGGTTCTTTTTGTTATTTGCTTTGTTTCTTTTCCGGACACCAGATACGAGGATGCGTTCCAGATACACAGCTCTTCCATGGAGTTTAGTCAGATGCCCCTGGAGCGTGAGAATGAGCGATTGCAAGCAATGGTGAATTCCCTCAGGTCCCAGGTCAACCAGGAGAAACAGCGGAAGGAGCGGGTGGAGAGAGAGTACACATCAGTCATCCAGGAGTACTCAGACCTTGAGCAACGAGTATGTGAGATGGAGAGTTGCAAGCTGCGCATTAAAGAGCTGGAAACAGAGTTACTGGAACTCCAGCAGATGAAACAAGTCAAGAAGTATCTCCTCAGCAGAGAAGACAACCTGTCAGAAGCACTTCTGGAACCATTAAACAATGCTCCAGAAGCTGACTACATTGACCTATCTGAAGAGGAAGGAGGAAAAAACCATGACTCATCCATGGCAGCTTCTCCAAACCATCCTGTACGGAAAAGCTGTAGTGACACAGCCCTAAATGCCATTGTGACCAAGGATGCTGTGAGCCGCCATGAAGGCAACTACACACTCCATGCCAATAATGTGCGCAAGAGGGGGATGTCGATCCTTAGGGAGGTGGATGAACAGTACCATGCCCTGCTGGAGAAGTATGAGGAGCTCCTCAGCAAGTGCCGGCAGCACAAGGATAGTGTGCGTCATGCTGGTGTCCAAACCTCTCGCCCCATCTCTCGGGACAGCTCCTTTAGAGACTTCCGGGGAGAGGGCTATGAGCTAGATGAGCTCAAGACAATGGAGAAGAGCCTTAGCAAACACGTGGAGGCTGTGGACAAGAGATTAGAGCAGAGTCAGCCAGAGTACAAGGCTCTCTTTAAAGAGATCTTCTCCCGGATCCAAAAGACAAAAGCAGACATCAATGCCACCAAGGTGAAAAAGAAGAGCAGCAAATGAATTATTTTGTTTCACTTCAGTGTCAAGCTCTTATTTTTAGCCCCAGGACTCTTTGCATGGCTTCTTGCCTCCAAGACCTGGAAGCTTCTTGTGTTGATGTCTTAGGAAAAGGAGCCTTTGCAATGTTTCAGGAGAGGGAAGAGCCCAGGTCACAAGTCAAAAATGCAAGGAGTCTTGCAGCACTTTAAGGAACAGCACATTTTATTAGTGCATGCCCTTTAACAGACTACAGCCCACTTAGTCTACAAAACTCTGTGCTATAATAACGTGTGCATCTTTAAGTTGCCACAAAACCATTTGTTTTTTGGGGTTTTTTTGGCTGTACAGCATCCTAAGACGGCTCTCCCAGAAATTTTTTGAATGAGTGCTCCAAGCTGTCTGGGTCCCTGAATGTGCTGCAAAAGCAAGATGTTGTTGTAGTTGATAATCCAAGATTTTCCAAGGAATCCTTCCCCATCACTACAGCAGCTACAAGTTACAAACAGGAGTAGTTAGACCAATGAATCACAGCCTCACCTTCTCCCACAGCCACTGTTTGCTTTTCTTCAACAATGCAGAATGAAGCTCAGATTTCTTACTGTGCCCTGGAATGTCCCAGACAGAATAAGTAAAAAGGAAAAAAGATTTCACTTTCCAGAGGCAACATTTGCTCATGCAGTCTTTCTATTATCTTTTCATATTTCTTTTCTTCCTGTGAAGAACCTACATGGTGCATCAGCAAGACTTTTAACTGAACTGCTCTCTTTCATGGAAGAGAGTATGTTCTTCCTGTTGAAGCCATTCTCTTATTGGTCAGGTTTTTCAATCTTTACAATGCAAGTTCATTGCAACTGGAAAAACTTGAAGAGAAATGTCAGACTGATTGATGTCGCATCTTCATCAAGCGTACTTAATTGTTCTGCTTGTAGAACACAGGCCACAGAGAACATAACATTTACATTTCTTTCAGTATTTTAGTTCAGTAAGCAAATTGTCATTGCTTTATTCATATAACCTGGACCTCCCTAAAAGCCAAACAAGAAGTGCTATTAGTGGCTTGGAAAGACACCCTCATCTTCATTTGGGTGTTGGTTTTCCATGCCTTGCTGTTCACATGATTATTCCTTAACTGTCTTTTGTGGCTGGCTCCTAAGACATGATTTGCATGGGCTTGCAAAAACCAATAGTGATGACTCATGTAAGTAGGAGTACATCAGCAAAACACAGCAAATCCAGTAGTGACCACTAACACTGATATTTACCATACCGTTTCACATACTCGCTTATTAGTCAACTCTCCATTGTCAAACTGCCTTCCTAAAGGCTCTCTGTACACCATATATATTATATGAATACAGCTCACATACATATAACACATACTTATACACAAAAAGCCTCTCTCCAGTCTCAGGAATCATCAGTATCCATTTCACAGAAGTACAAAATCGGGCTCCTTGAGACACATACTATTAAGTGGAATTTAGTTACAGTCACTTGCATATGTGAAGATAAGCAGTATTATATTTCACTAGGTTTAGGGTACACATACCAGAATTTTCACTTGTGTGGGAACAACAGTAGCAACAGTTATTTACTTACCAAGCAGTATTATACTTGAAGAAATTTTGGACCTTTTTTTTTTGTTTTGGTTGTACCTGAATAAAATCCAAACTGTGTAGGGGTTTTTCTGGAATTATGCTAGCATAAATGAGATTTCAGTCTGCCACTTAGTTCTTTTCAGCATATGACCTTCATGTCCTCTCATTTTCAGGCATGGTTCTGTCTTTGACTATGATCTTGAAACTACATTCTTTCGACTAGGAAGTATCACCAAGCTGCTCTGGGTTGGAGGTCAAGGCTCCTTACAGAGGACTCTTAGCACAGCAGTTATTATGACTTCTGCCTCTTGGTTGTGTATTCACATATCATTATTCTAGATGTGGTTTTGACCTGAAGTCAATATTGTGAATTAAGTAAATACAGGGTAAGAAGGCAATCATGTGGGAGGTCAGTATTTAACGCAAACAGAATGAGCATTTCCACTCCTCCATCACCAGATTGTCATATCATTATGTGTTTGCTATGTTCTTGCCATAGGAAGTTTTCTGGGGTCCTTGTGTTCAGCCAATTGAAGTTGTTTTTGTAATAATGTGAAAGTACTTTTGAGTTAACCTGCCCTGGAGACTCTTGTCTTGAATAGATTCTTCCTCTACTACTTAATGCCAAAACTTCTTTTGTACCCTTGATGTGGCCCAACTTTGAAGTATTGGGAGCCATACACATGATTGTGGCTACCATTTTGGTAACCATACAACAAACCTTCATGCCTTACAGTGAAATCAGTAATCTGTAAAAATAACAAAGGAAGTTGGTTTTCTCAGAGCGTTTACTTTGCTCTGTGTTGCTGTCATCATAGCTGCTGGTGTATTCATTAATTTTCTTTGACTACCTTTTTACTAAGGGACTTTTGAACCAGTGTTTGCTCTAAAGTCATCTGTTTGTTGCATCAGTATTTGGGGTGGGTGTGGGCCATTGCTATCATTCTTGGTTTCAAACACTGTTAATGTGCAAACCAGCATCCCAGTTTAAGTGTAGGATACTTAAAATTAATATATTTAAAAATGCTTTATTCTCTTCTTAAATAAAAAAGAAACACCAGTATTCTGAACACTGACATTTCTTGTATATATTTCTTTGCATTCCAGAAACATGCTTGGTTGCTTTGAATGTTCAGCATGATTTAGGTCATGAAAATGCTTTAGGCATGATAGAAACTGAAGGAAACACTAGAATGGACATCTTGCTCTTGTTATTTATTACATAACAGATATTTCCTGCATCTGTGAAGAAAGGATTCACCCTCTGTATTATTAAAAACCAGCCCTTTAAACACATAGATGTTCTAAATGCTCCAGTGGCCAGAAACATTTTTAAGCATCTTTGCAAATGTCAGTTTTAATTTTTAACAGGCTCCAAAGTAATTACTTATGCAAGCAACAACATATTAACACAGCTTAATAAAGGAACAGCTGTGCCACATTGTCAGTACAGGAAAATGCTGAGCATATCATATCTTTGTCCAAAAATAATACTGGCTTTATTATGTACATAATATATTGAATTTACCTTTACACACACACATGCACTTATATGCATATACACATCCGTCTTCCTGCTTCTGTAGCATATCCACATACTAAGTCTCCCTGGCATATTACCAAAGAGCTTAATCCTCAAGATGAAAATTAAAACTTTACATCAGTTGAAATGGGGGAGGGGGGTGAACAAATTCTATATGTTCTGGAACAATTTATTGGGACTTACCAAATTATTAAGTAACATTTTGAAGGCATGGGGGAGTAGTGTAGTGTAGTGCACACGACCTGGATTGGGCGGCCGTGCAAGGTTCGAAGTGCGAGATGCTGGGAGGCAAGAACCAAGCCAGCTCTGGTCTTTGAGGATGCAGTTTATTAAGCAAAGAAGCAGCAAAAAGAAAAACGAAAGGCACGCAAGCATACATGCACTCTGACTCCATTGGAAAGGCAAAGCGGACGGTGGAGCGGGTTTTCTTTGTTCCAACAGATTATATAGGCTTTTTGTACGCAAGTGGCAAAACAGGCTGCCAATCCATCAAACCCACTGTGCTGAAATGGACAGGAGGGGGGCTATCCCACCTCGGACGCCAATTACTGAGGCACCCATGGGCCAGGTGCATGATAGGCTCATGGCCAAATCTCATTACCTGCCTGAAACAGCAGCGGACGGTCTCTAATCAGGTTTTGCTCTACCCTCACCACACCAGACGGCGCAGGGAGTGAAGCACCCATCGTTAACATTCCTTGGCTGTTCTCGCAGCATACAGGGCAGCCTGACCTAGCAATGCAACAGCATGAGCTAACCCCCAAAATATGTTTGTTAGTGTGAAAGCAGGCTGACCTGAAATGTGTGAGTGTGTAACACAGGGCCTACCCAGAGGGCCTCAGGCCCAGCAAGTAGTAAATTCAATAGATATCCTCTGAAAATACCTTTCACTACCAAACAACAATATGCCACTTCTTTTCCTTGTAGCCAGAATTTTCACTTGTTACAGCCCCTTCTTTATGCACGAACAACTTACAATCATCTGAGGCCGCCTCCTTCACGAATACAATTTCACGACTGGAAATTTCTTTTATATGCCAGAACGGTTCTTCCTGCCCTCCATTCTATCAGTCTTAGGCCATTTCTGCACCATACTGTTATACTGCTATTATTCCACTTTTTTCTTTGTGGTCTCTGTGCCTCACACACTAGGAACTTTCGCGCATGCACGGTAGCGTTCGGAAAATTCTAGAGCTTAGTAGCTTGGCGGGAACCCCTCCCCCATGCCCATACTGAGCATGCTCAGCCTGCCAAGCAACGATCTCTCCTCAGTTCTTTCTTGCGTACGGAAGGTTCTTTTGCTTAGTAGCGCCCTTTGGCTTTTTCAGATCGTTTTTCTTCTGGTTTTTGACTTGGATTTGGATATTGGACTTCATTCTTGGATTTCAGACTGGTTTTGGTGATTTTCGGATTTTCAAATCCCCCCTTAGCTCCTCCCCCGTCTTTCTTCTTCTTTGACTTCGTCTCCTTCGCCATCTTCTCCGCCGCCCCTTGTAAGTCTTTTCCTTTCCTTGGACATCTATGTCTTCTCTTTTTAAACCTTGCAAAACTTGTGGTTGCAAGGTTGCTCTGACAGACGGACATAGTGACTGCCTTTTCTGTTTGGGAGAGGCTCACAACGTTAAGGCTTGTCCTATCTGCTGCGAGTTAACCACCCAGACTCTGCGGAACCACTTGGTCAGCTTAAAATCTCACTGCTGGGAAGAGTCTCTTCGAGCGAGGGATCAGCCGTCTGTTCTGCTCGAGATGTCCAAACCATTGACATCGAGCCGTCTTGTGACCACACCCTCGTCGGTACCGGTGGCTGCCACTCCGACAACATCAATGGTATCGGGCTCAGTACTCTCATCTCGGCCCCTGATATCAGCCTTGCCGAGAATTCCTAAGATCTCTTCGGCGGCGTTCACTTTAAGGCAGGCTCCTGCGGGCTCGCAGGCAGCTAAGTCATCTAGGCCGCCTACTGCTGCTCAGCGTAAGCGTCCTGCCCCTCAAGAAGTCGCTAAGGAGAAGGAAAAGGAGAGGAAGAAAAAGGAGAAACGGTGTTCTCCTGCCAAGAGGCCTTGCCCTCCAACGCCTCTTGCAATCCAGCTGCCTGATGATCCAGGCGAAGAGTCAGAACCCCAGGAAATTCTGGAGGTCTCTGATGAGGACGTGACCACTGGCTTGGCTGTGCCTTCTGGCCCGCCTGTTCTCACTGCCGCGGTGTCTCCACCCAGTCACCCTGAAGTGGTGGACCGCCCGGAGGATGTTCCAGCCTCACCCTGCCGTTGGGAGTCTTCTGGCAGGAGCGAGTCGTGCTCCCCAGAACGAAGGTGAGACGTCGGTCCCCGCGTCGTCAGGAGGCCTACCTGGAACGAGCCCTGTCTCAGCCTCCCTTTGACTCGCCGTATTCCTCTGCATCCCATATCGTGAGGTATGGTCGAGAACACGCCTGGCGAGAGTATCCAGGATCGTACCATTCCTATTCCCCGGCGTATAGAGACCGGTATCACCCTTACATGAGACAGTGGTCGCCTTATCACCACTCGCGCTCTCCATCGCACGGGGCTTACCATCCACGATATTGGCAATCATCTTCGCGCTCCTTCTCAAGATTACCACATCATCACAGGTCCCGTGAGCGCTTGCCCTGTCATCGTCCTGTCTCCCCACCACCAAGGGTCACCTTGACAGTGTCGTGTCCGACTTCAGAGTCTGTGCCGGTACAACCCTCGGCTCCCACCACTACTGTCATCCAGACGATCCAGTGCCCGCGGCCTGCTGTGGTGCCCATTACTACGGCTCCGCAACTCCAGACAGCAGTTACTCCACCAACCTTGATGATTGCACCTGCGGTCACCTTGGCGCTACCACCTCAACAGCCGTTGAGAGAGAGGTTTGAGAAATCTCCGTCTGAGTCCTCCCAGACCTACGAGTCCAACTCGGAGTCCGACGAGTCGACACCTGCATCCCACGAGTTGCCTCCCTTGGCTTTTGGAGATCTTGCACCAGAGTCGGCACCGGAGGATGTGAAACAGTTCTCCAGTATCCTCCTCCGGATGGCAATGGCATTGGGATTAAAGGTCGCGGACCCGGCTCCGGCTGTGCAGGATCCAGTGTCCCACTACGTGGATACCCGTCCACCATCGACGGCACCGCTACCGTTCCTGCCAGCCTTGATGGACACCCTCAAAAATCCATGGGCCCAGCCGGCGTCCGCCCAGCCGATCCCACACCAGTTGGAACATCTGTACCGGACCCAAAAGGAGGAGATCGAGTTCCTCTTCGCACACCCGGTACCGAACTATCGTGGTCGAATCGCCCAGACCAAGGGTGGGAGAAGACCACACACCATCCCACCCGACTGAAAGGGCCTCAGGCTGGACACCTTTGGCAGGAGGTTTTACTCAGCCTCATCTCTGATTGCTAGGGTGTCCAACACTGAAACCTGCCTCGCGTCCTGTTTGAGAAATCTGCTGGACAGATTCCTTCCTTTCCTGCCCAGCCTTCCTGAGGAGAATCGGGCGAGTGCTATGCAGTTCTTTAACGAGACGGTAGCACTCACCAACCAACAGATCATCTCATCAAGGCACTCAGTCGAGGTGGCAGTGCAGGTAATGGTGGGCTCCGTAGCATTACGTCGCTACGCGTGGTTGCGCTCGTCGGGTCTGGAGGAGGACACCAGACGGAGAATTGAGGACCTCCCTTTCGACGGCCAAGGTCTGTTCAATGCGATGACCAATGAGGCGATGGACCACATTGTTAAAGCACGTCTGATGGCTAAGAAGATAGGCATACACCAGCCTCCACAGTCTCGCCGTAGCTTCGCTTCACGGCCCTCATGGCACAGGTCATCATCCTCAACATACCAGCCGCGGTCACCTCGTTCGGCTCCGTCCTGCCCGTCGACCTCATCCTCGGCATGGAGGCCTCTTCGCAGGACACCCCCACAGCCACTCTTCCACCTGCCAGCAGCCTTAGAAAACCATCCGAGCCTGGCCAGACATCTCACCGAATGGTGCTACATCACCACGGACTCTTGGGTTCTTTCCATCGTCCGTCTTGGTTACGCCATCGAGTTTGGAAGTATGCCCCCGCGAGGCGTCTACTATTCCACCCCAGCCAGTTTGGCTTTGTTGGAAGAGATCCAGTTCCTGCTGCAAAAAGGAGCGATCAAAGAACTCCCGCCCTCAGCCAATACCACTGGCTTCTTCTCCTGGTACTTCATGGTACCGAAATCGGACGGTACCTTGCGACCAATCTTGGACCTCAGAGGGGTGAACGAGTACATCCGCCCCAAGAGGTTCAAGATGGTAACCTTGGCTTCGATCCTCCCCTTCCTTCGACGAGGGGACTGGTTCGTCTCCATCGATCTTCAGGATGCGTACTTCCACATCTCCATTCGCCCGCAGCACAGACGGTACCTTCAGTTCGCGGTCGACGGTACCTGTTACCAATACAGGGTGCTGCCATTCGGACTCTCAACCACCCCCAGGGTCTTTACCAAATGCATGGCCCCTGTGGTATCCCATCTGCGGACGAAGGGCGTCTCCAATTACCCTTACCTCGACGACTGGCTGTTGGTGGCTTCCTGGAGACAGAAACTCTACACCGACATCCACCGGACTCGGTCCCTTCTGACCCGCTTGGCCTCTGGGTCAATCCAAAAAGTCGCACCTTGAGCCGGCGAGAGTTCTCGACTTCATCGGAGCGACCCTGGACTCGGTGTCTGCCAGGGCATACCTGCCCATGGAGCGTGCACGTACCTTTCATCAGGCGGCATCCGCCACTTTCGATGCCCCGACGGTATCAGCAAGAAGGATCCAACAGCTTCTCAGGTACATGGCCTTGACCACGGCAGTCACCTACCTGTCTCGGCTCCGTGCGCTCCCGGTCCAGCACTGGTTTGTCAGGGTCTTCAACCCGCTCCGAGACGACCAGAGGCTCCACCTCCGGATTCCTCTACAGGTGCGTCGCTCTCTGCTATGGTAGCTGTCCTACCGCCACCTGCTGTCAGGGATCCTGTTCCGAGAGCCAACCCCTCGACTCATGGTAACAACAGACACCTCCCTGTTTGGGTGGGGAGCGCACTGCAGGGATCTCGGAGTCCAGGGACGCTGGATCAACAACGAGACCGACCTTCATATCAACACCCTCGAGCTGCTCACCATCTGGAAGGCTTTGAGGGCATTTCGCAATCTGGTCGCCGGCCGCACAGTCCTGATCTTAACAGACAACACGACAGCCGTCTGTTATGTCAACAGACAAGGGGGGACCCATTTGACCACCCTCCTCACCATCACCCTTCAGCTGTGGGACTGGTGTGTGTCACTTCGGGTCCACCCAATCACCGTACACCTAGCGGACCAAGAGAACATCACGGCAGACGCCCTCAGCAGGGACACCTCCTGCTATCACGAGTGGTCCCTTTCGAGGGCAGTGTTCCAGATGATACGAGACCGGTGGGGCGAGTCGATGATCGACCACTTCTCCACCAGCCGGAACACGAAGTGTCGCCAGTACTGCTTGAGAGCCGGCCAGGTTCGAGACTCTCTCGGCGACGCCTTCCAGTTCGAGTGGAGCAACGCTCCTCTATGCGTTCCCGCTGTTTCCTCTCCTGGGTCAGGTAGTCACCAAGATCCTTGCGGACCGAGCCGATGTCGTCCTCATAGCCCCGTACTGGCCGGGACAGCACTGGTTTGGGCCCCTCTTTGAGGCCGCTCGCGGCCGACGCCTCAGGTTCCCAGCAGCGTCAGATCTCCTGTGGCACTCCGACGGTCTTATTCTCCATCCCGGCCTGCCACTCCTGGCCCTCCACGCCTAGCGGATAACACCTTAGACCAGTGGTTCTCAACCTGTGGGTCCCCAGATGTTTGTGGACTTCAGCTCCCAGAAGTCCCAGCCACTATGGTCAATGCTCAGGGCTTCTGGGAGCTGAAGTCCACAAACATCTGGGGACCCACAGGTTGAGAACCACTGCCTTAGATGATCCGACCATCCAGGATGCCCTGACCTCGGCCAGGAAGGAGTCGACGCACCGCCACTACCGTTACAGGTGGCAGAAGTTTGTCGCCTTTGCTGAGGCACGGGGCGAGCTGGTATCGCCTGTCAGCCTGTCTACCGTGCTCCATTTTCCTCTCCACCTTCGGCACCAGGGACTTGCGTTTCCATCCCTGAAGGTCTACCTTGCCGCTATCGTGGCCTACCAGCCTCAAGGCTCTCCATCGGCAGCTCTTTTCCAGGACGCTACCATGAAGCAGTTCATGAAGGGCTTACAACACCTCTATCCGCCGGTATCGCCGCCGCTACCACCCTGGTCGCTGTCCCTGGTACTATCGCAGCTGACGCGACCACCCTTCAGGCCCATGGCTACTGCGGATGACAGGCTGCTGACCATCAAAATGGCTTTCCTGGTAGCTGTCACCTCAGCCAGGCGGGCCAGTGAGCTGACAGCACTGCGGGCTGATGAGCCCTTCCTTGTCTTCCACAGGGACAAGGTAGTCCTTCATCCTGACACTTCCTTCCTGCCCAAGGTGGTCTCACACTTCCACCTCAATCAGGATGTCATTCTACCGACCTTTTACCCAGACCCAACGATGCCCCTGGAGTGGTCCCTTCACTCTCTTGATGTTCGTTGGGCCTTGGCTTTCTACACTAACCGGACTGCGTCCTTTCGCCAGACTCCACACCTGTTCGTGTGCTATGGCCAGCGTCGCAGAGGCCACAAGGTGTCCACCGAGAGGTTTTCCAAATGAGTGGCCCAGACCATCCTGCTGGCGTATGAACTCGCCAAACAGCCTCCACCAGCCTTGCTCCGGGCTCATTCCATCAGAGCCGTGGCATCCTCAGCAGCCCTCCTTCGAGGTGTGGACCTGCAAGAACTCTGTCGGGTGGCGACCTAGTCCAGGCTGTCGACCTTCGTGTGCCACTATAGACTGGACTGCCGGTCCCGTAGAGATGTCCGTTTTGGATGAGCGGTGCTGGCTTTCATACTTTAGCACCTGACCCACCGTCCTGCTGGTAAGCTACAAAATCTCCTAGTGTGTGAGGCACAGAGACCACGAAGAAGAAGACTGGTTGCTTACCTGTAACTGTGGTTCTTCGAGTGGTCATCTGTTCTCTCCCACACACCCGCCCAGCCGCCCCCTCTTCTCAGGTCCCTTATCAGCGGACTCTAGAACTGAGGAGAGACTGTTGCTCGGTGGGCTGAGCATGCTCAGTATGGGCATGGGGGAGGGGTTCCCGCCAAGCTACTAAGCTCTAGAATTTTCTGAACGCTACCGCGCATGCACGAAAGCTCCTAGTGTGTGAGGCACAGATGACCACTTGAAGAACCACAGTTACAGGTAAGCAACCTGTTCTTCAACATCCTATGGAATCCTGAGGTTTGCAGCTTAGGGAGGGGCATTTAGAATTGTCAGCCAGAGAGCTCTTTGGCCTCAGTAAACTACAAACCCCAGAATTCCACAGGATGTTGAAAGTGGGATAACAGCACTATAACAGTGTAATGTGGAAATGGCCTTAGACATCTACCTCACTTTCCAAGACCCGTAGGTTATCGCTACATCCTATTGCATTCTTTCACTTGTGGAAGAAGAAAATGAGCCATGGGAGAGCCACAGATGATGGATTAGTTCATTTACCTTAGAGCACATGTGTGTGTGTGAAATGAGCCTATATGATTCTACATGAGGGGGCACAAGTTGCACCACTGCCCTGAAAAAAACTGGTAAGTTCTCAGGCTATGACATCCATGCCTTGTTGACCGGAGAGGACAACTAAGGTAAATAGAGCTTCTGAAGTGCAAACATCACCTATGGAGTTAAATAGCGTTTAGGAAGCTCTGCAGTCAAACAGGCATACACAAAATAGAATGCAATTATCTACATGAAAGTAAGTCCCAGGAGCAGATAGGGATTGGCTTGCTGCCGCTAGTTACCTTAATGGAAACAATCATCTAGCAGAAGCAGATCTCAAGCTGCAGCCACATCTTTGCTCTGCCAGAGCATCCTTTGAAATCAAAAGATTAAGAAAATGTGGTCACAGTTGTAAGATCTTTTTCTTCTTTTCTGTATGTGTGGGTGAAAAACTTTTTAGTGCAATTAAAGGACTGCTTCATTAGCAAATCTGGTTTGATCTGGGCTCTGACTGAAGATCTTCCAAGAACATTATGGAATATGAAAATCAATACATGCCACCATAAACCAGTATAATGCTGGTACAACACAACCACAGTCACTATACAAGTGTTCATACCCATGACACTAGCCATTTCCACACTACACTGTTACAGTGCTCTTATTCTACTTTCAACCTCCTATGGAATCCTGGGGTTTGCAGTTTAAGGAGAGGCCTTTAGAATTCTCAGCCAGAGAGCTCTTTGGCCTCCGTAAACTACAAACCCCAGAATTCCACAGGATGCTGAAAGTGGAATAATAGCACTATAGACAACGTAGTGCAGATATGGCCGCTATCTTGAGTAATATAAATTGTCTCCCCCATGAAACTTTGAGAGCTGCAGTGTTGCCAAAAACAAGATACCTGCACTATGTTGGTGGGGTCCAGGAGATACTGTATGGGACATTCAGTAAAATGGTACATGCACACCTAGCAATCCAGTTGCTAGTGTTATTAAATTATCCTATGCAGTGAAGCAGTTGCCCCTAATTCCAAAGAAATATTATAGCAAGGGTAAATTTCAAATTTGCTACCTTCAGCCCTTCCAAGTTCAGTAGTTAAAGGGATCTGCAAGTAGCTCAGTTTTCTTCTGATGAAACTTTTCCCCCTTTATCTAGAAATCAGAATTATTCTAAAAGAAAACTATTACTAATGTTCGTGCCAAACTGGAAGTGCCTATGCTTTATAAATATTTTAAAGATGCAATTTCGCACAAATCTTTTTAATACAAATATGCTGTGATAGCTTCATGTTGAATATGAACATTTTCTCTTTTGATCGCGTTCTTTTCCTTGTTAAGGGAGCTATTTTTAGGGCTGAGGCCTCAAATCTGTTTGGCAACAGAAACGTGGCCAACATTCAGCTTCCATCTGTTAACGTTATTTATTGACCAAATCCGATGCCTACATGCTTGCTGAAAAATAAATCGAATAGACTGCGGGGCGCAGGGGGCTTCTTAGTCTTAATTGGGATTAAAAAGAAAAAAACCACCACGGCGCATCGGGGTTCATTTTCGTGCAAGAGATTTAAGAGACTGAGCCGGTGAATGCCTCTTCAAAAATTGTACAACGCTTGAAAATAGCTGAAATACATAAAAGCGAACAGAAAGACTTCTTCAGTTTGATTTAACCATTTGCAGTTAGACGTCAGAGGTCATTTTGAACAGAGCTCGGGGCTCAATTTGTTTTTGTGTTTCAAAGGCGAGTTGTGTCAAACAAAAATGACCGAAGCAATAATAATTTTAAAAAATCACCATGGACACTGTGGCCATTTCTGCGCTACATCGTTGTGGTGCTATTATTTCGTTTTTAACATCCTGTGGAACTCTGGGGTTTATAGTTTACTGAGGCCCTCTAAATGCCCCTCCTTAAACTGCAAACCCCAGGATTCCACAGGATACTGAAAATGGAATAAGAGCACTATAACAGCGGAGTGCGGAAAAGTCCCGCATCACGTATAGCCGCAGACGGCCCAACCTCCTTCCTAAGGCCCTCGAATATTTTCCCTACCCTGGCGAGAGAGGGGGACCATATTGTTTCCGGAACGTTGGAGACACGGCGCCGTTTGGCAGCCGGACTCCGTACAGAAGCTGCCCGCGCGCCTCGAGATGGCGGCGCGCCCTCTGCGCTGTCTCTGGCGGGCGGCGGTGCGCCGGTTACTCTCTTCAGAAACTGGGGGCAGTTTGTCGCGGGGAGCCCTCGCCTCCGGCCGTCCTGCCTCTAGTTCCGAATTCCGGAGCGAATACAGCTTGGACAAACTTTATCCGCCGCGACAAAAAGGAACAGACGTGACAAAGGTTGGAAGGTGGGGGAGAGGG